>ML058439.1:626663-742551 GCA_003013855.2 Liriodendron chinense | reverse complement strand
CTGGACTGACAATGGTCCAACTAAACACCTTCAGATTGGAGACGATTTGAGTGGTTACGTTCCCAACGGGACATAAACCACTCAACAAAAACTGACTAAAACTAAATCCTAAAAATCTGAAATCTGAAATTAATCTAAAAAAAATCTGCAAAAAGCTAAGTTAGAAAGGTATCCTGATGCGCTTGAACTGGAAAAGATTCCGACAAAACAGAACAACTTGTTAGTTCTTAGAAAATCAGAAAACCTATCTACTTCTACTTCTACAGCCACTGAAACTATTTGAAAACCGTTATCCAAATTCCCCGGCAACGGCGCCAAAAACTTGTTCGCTCTCCTCAAGTGTAAGGCTGCGATGTAGTAATAAATCTCGGTAAGACCGAGGTCGATCCACAGGGAATTAGAAACAACTTCCAAACTATTTCAGCAACTCAGTTTTGCAAGAAAATAAGATTTAATTGGGTAATTAAACTAAAACAGTAACTTAATGGAAAATCAGTAATTTAAAGTACTAAGGCATTCAAGGATCCACTTGTAGCAATCCCATGTCAATTCAATCAATCCAAGTAGAAAACACAACTAGATTTAAAGTCCTATCTCTCATCTAGTTGGAAAATAAAGCATTCACACACATTCAATCCAAATCAAGTTGAACTTCCAAGCTAGTCCCATTCAATCAATGTAGAATTCAAAACCATAGCCTTCGGAGTAACAGTCATGCCTATGGACTATGGCCTGCTCAAGGATTACTATAATTCGAATCTAAACAAGCATCATATGATAATCTCAGAGAATTGCAAGGAATTCATGTCCGGAGCACATGAACTCTCATAAAACATCTCAAACTATCACTTAAGAACTAGAATATGAAAATCCAAACTTGAATTGAAAATTACTTGAATTAACTTGAATCAAACATGAAATTAGCTACAAGCTTCACCTCTCAGCCTTAGCTGAGAGATTCTTAGCCGAGCATTGTCATACCACAACTAGAACTCATAATAAAAGCATAAAACTAGAAAAAAAAATTGGAGAGTTGCAGATGCTCCACGACAGCTTTCTTTCTCTAGAACCACGTTCCTTAGTTCTATGATGACTTAGGAAGAACCCCTAGGTGTCCTTTATAGTAGGAAAGCTCCCTTACGTCGGAAACATCCAGAAATTGCGTAAGGTTATGCACTGCGCAGAAAATCTTGGAGCTTCACGGAGAAGCTTTATTACACAGACGACCGGTCGCAAATCGTCAAAAACAGTCCAGAGAGTTTTGCCAAAATTCTGATTTAAATTTTTAATTCAAGGACCGGTCGCACGACTGGTCTGGGCATCGGACGACCGGTCACACGATCGGTCGTGAATGGTCCAGAGACCTTCTGTGAAAATTTCTTCCTCTGCAAACAATCGGACCGGTCGGACCTCTACAAACAATCGGACCGGTCGGACGACCGGTCCTAGCGATGGACGACCGGTCGGACGACCGGTCTTGGCCTCTGTTTTCTGCATTCTCCTTGGACTTCTTTTCCTCTTCTTTCTCCTCTTTAGTCTTTCTTCAACCTTCATCCAATGTGTTCAAATGGTCCTTTTTAGGCTCCAATTGGGTGAAGTCCGCTCTCATCCCTACAATCACAAAACACATGTTAGATGGACCTTTAAACATGAAAACCATGCATATAATGTGATGTAGTGGTCAATGCAAAGTATAAATTGGAGGTTCAAAATTCACCACATTGCACACGATGTATAGTGGTTCGGTTTTCCTACTCCACTCTTGGTTCCCGATCTCAACCTATGAGACCACCGGATTTCACTATAGTCGTGGTTTTGAATCAGGTCAACCATCAACCTTTGATCTAGGACCGCGTTTACCATCCGCCGATGGCCCAATCCAGGGACTTGACGAGTTTGGATCTCAAACTCTCACCAATCTAATCCAAGGACGGTCACGTACACTCCCACGGAGTTTCCCAATCCAGGGAATAGAGATTCAATAAATGGACTCTAAAAAACTAGGCATACCTAGACGATTGAGCCCCGATTCAGCGCCGTTGATGAGTAGCTTCAGCTTCCACGAATGCTTTAGCTCCTCTCCAAGCTCCCACAATCAGGCTACCAATGCATATGATATTCCTAGACTAGTGCCGGGTAGGTGGGAGGAGTTGTTGGGGTTCCTTTTGCCTATTCAATACAATGGTGATGATAGGAACTACAACTTGAGTATTCAATGGCTATTGATGACCAAGAGATTCAACAAGATGGGTTAGGTCAACCATGAATACCTTGCTTGAGTTCTTTCTTCAAACCGAGCTTTGAATGCTCATTGAAGTGCCATGAATCACTTGGATTGAATGATGAACTCTAAGCAATGATGAGCAAAAGAAGGATAGATGATGTTCTTAATTGCCCCCTTCAGTGCTCTCAATGGGAGTGCAAGTCATCTCATAAAAGACCTCAAGATATGCTTTTATAGAGGCCCAAGAATGAGCTCAAACGGACATAAAACGGTCATATTCCGACCTGCCTGGGACCCCCTCCGGCCGGTAGGATTTGAGCTCCGACCTGTCAGCCGACCTGTCCTCAGATGGGTCGAGTAAATGGTCCAGAAACGAAAAACTCACTGGACAATTTTTGGCTTAACCAACCTGCTGTCCGGCCGGTCGGATTGGGCAGTCGACCTGCTGTCTGGCAAGTCGGCCGGCCGGTCGGCAGACCTGCCCAGTACTCACTGACACGATTTAAACATGCAGGCCGACCGTCAAGACCGGTCAGCTGTGCTTCTGGAAAATGCAGCGTCCGGCCGGTTGGCTGGCCCATCCAACCTGTTGTCTGCAGTCCGACCGGTCAAGACCGGTCGGCTATGGTTGCTGGACTTAATGAACTGTGAAGGCCGACCGGTCAAGACTGGTCGGCTACCTATCAATTGCTTGTTAAGGACCAGTGGCCGGCCGGTCGGTCGGCCGGTCGGCAGGTCTTATCTAGCTCAAAAATCAAGCTGTTTTCCAACTGAATATGTGTGCCCCAACACGGAGATTTTCCTATTGATTTTCATAGTTGGGCACCTACTTAATGAAGGTCCAAGACTGACCATTTTGACCTTAAGGCCGTGGATTAAATGGCTAAGATTGGAATGATTAAAATGCCATAAATACGGGTGTTTGGGATCCTATAGGCTGTCTATATGCAACTTACCTTCCGAGCTTGATTTGGCTTGAACTTGAGTGCGGAAAGCTGCTTTGGTCTTCAAGTCTTGAGTCTTCAATCTTCATCGGGGCTCATGAGACTTGACTGACTTACATAGTCACAGAATTGACAAAACGATGCACTGATTTGTGCACTAACAATCTCCCCCTTTGTCAATTACGAGACAAAACCTAACCTACCAAAACAAGATACATGTTCAAGATATTACATTGATAAAGCATTAAATACAGGACTCTTGACATGCTTAGTCTAAGCTGCTCCTCTTCAGTTTGCTCCCCCATAACCTGTCAATCCCTGCATCACAAAACATAGCAAACTTGTTTTGGTGGGACTTAATCTTTCTCCCCTTTTTTGTTAGCAATTGACAAACTATTCTCTCCCCCTGAATGATATATCAATAAGGCTAAGGTAAGAGAAGATAGTATGTCGCAGTTATAACTATAAGCACATGCTAACAAGGAGAGTATAGGGTGCATGACTCATAAAACCATGGAGCATGCTAAGGTACATGATTAACAAGAAAATGTAACTATCTAGACAAGGTTAATCATGCAAAATTGGTCAAGGATATACATTTGCAATGAAGGCACAAAGGGCTTATAGCCCAATCAACAACCTCCCCTATTGGTATATCAAGACCAATACTAAGCAAAGATTAGCATACAATGAAGCATAAAACTCAAGATGATTAGCTAATCTAAGCCGGATGATAGTCTAGCAAGAAAATATACAAATTTAAGCAAGGTTAAACTACCGAATTTGGACTAATGAGGCTTAATCCTATGATTTGCCCATAAGAACAAACATGAGGCTGAAAACCTCAGATTTTCCTATTGTTCCAAAGAGGCTAAATTCCTCAAGTTCATCAATTTGCTCAAAATGAGGCTTGATCCTCAGATATGTATGTGAGCTCAATATGGTCTCCTAAGGTCACCTAACCTAGATCACAACCCCCTTGGGTATGATAAATAGGACCCAACATGCTTGTTGGAGGGAATTCATTTATCCTAGATTTTTCTCCCTTAGGTTATTCCACGTAGGAGATCAATGTTGGTAGGGGATATGACAATAGTTCCTACCCTAGTTATTGTTGACCTCAACTAATCATTTTACTTATAGTTCAACATGAGGCAACATCGATTCCCCTTTTTACTCCATATCATAAACATCCCAAAACAGAAAAAGCACTTACACCCAATTACATGTCAGAACATAATTTATAATAAAAACTTTACAAAGTGATATGTACTGACACGAAACATCTTCAATTTCTCCCCCTCAACATCTGCACCTAAGAAGGCCTACAAAACAAATTGGCTTCTTGGTGGGATATTAGTTCTCCCCCTTATTGTCAGTCATTGACAAGGGTTAGCTTAAAAAAGATTTGCCTATAAGAGCAGCGAAGCTAAACCATGAATTAGGAGAGATAGATCATGAACATATGGGAGAATAGAAGCAATACATAGAAACCTGATATACAATAATCATTACGCACAAGAGGGCCTTTCGCCCAATCACCAACCACCCCCAACTGGCATGTATATCAAGAGCAATGAAAACTATTTAAGCTATATTAAACAGAACCATGAGCCATAAGGGCTTAATGCCCAAACCATCCAACCTCCCCTATCAATATACCAAGAAAATGCAATAGACTCATCAATATAGCACTAATAGACTCGAATTGGGCATGTTGCCCGAATCATCCATCCTAAAAAAAAAATCAGATTTTCATATAAAAAGCGCATTCTTACATGATTTTTGGAGATGGACATAGATGATAGTCAACTGATATGGACTAATAACATGAGTCAATGGTGTATATAGCCCAATCACCTAGTCTCACTCAATGAATAGTCAATAAGGCGCAAGACTCAAAGCGAATATAACTTAAAAGCACAAATATATATCGAGAAAAAGATCACTTATCTCAAAAATATATATCAATATAGCTCGACATGTGATGACATAAAGAGATATAACTGTGAAGCTCAAGAAAGATGAAAATCCAAACAAGTGATGACATAACTAGATATGACTAGAAAGCTCAAACATCAAATGGTCTAACAGTCCTCTAAAATGTAAAACAAGACAAGTGACAAGTGTCTTGGTCACCCAAAAAGATACTCCTGACCAAGACACATGATACAACAGATAATGATGCTAGAAATCAGTCCCGTCGCCCAAATCTGGTGACGGTGCATCGCCACGAGTAGCTCGCTCCCAATCCTACAAACGCCTGTCAATCTGGGCAAGGCGAGCCATAATAGTCTCGTGTTGTACGAGGAGAGTAGGCCTGCCCCTGAAACAGCTGAGACTCGTCTGATCCATCCTCTGCTCAATCCGGCCAAGTCTGTGAAATAGACGTTCCTGATGTTGGCGAATCTCAGTGAACCATGCAGGAGGAACTGAAGATGAGGATGGATGATCAGAGGGCGAAGATGTGCCGCGACGTGTAAATGCACGAACTGGAGTGCTGAAATGCCCTGGATGCTGACGAGGATCCTCAGATGATCGTAGAGCAGGATCAGACTCATACTCAGTATGATGTGGGACCTCCTGCTGCTGCCTCTGCTGCTGCTGATCCCTTCTTCTCGTTGAAGCTCTGTTTGAGTAATCTCCATTCTGGCGATAATAGATTTGTTGAGGAGGATAGGCCTGACAGGTTTTTCGGTTGGATCTTCAAGACATATAGAGCTGGCTAATTTCCCTATGAGGCACCCAAATGGAAAGCCTGCTGACTGATCGTCAGTCCCCAAAATGACGGAATGAATGGTGCTCATGATCATAGAGGGGAGACACTCTTCTCACCCTGACTGACTGGATACAGAATGGTCACCATGGTCTCAGTTAAGTCAACTTTGTTACTCTACGGGCATAGACGTTCTTGAAGAATAAGTTGTGGAGAATCCGAAAGTCCCATGACATATATGAAGACCGAAGAGCACAACCGCTAACTTCCCTAGGGATCTCCCTCACTACGCCAAAACAACAAAAAAACGACACAAAAATGCTTGGTTTAACGACGGCCTTGGTTCGTCGTTAAAAAAGCTTAGTTTAACGACGGACTATATTCGTCGTTAATATGAAAACAGTCCGTCGCTAACTACTACAACTCCGGCCTCTGGCGTGTTTAATCGACAAAATTGTACGACGGACCAGAATCCGTCGATAACTGTGAATAACGACTAATATAGTCGTCGTTAATATTACGACGGATCTAATCCGTCGTAATGTAATGTAAATGTATTCAAGGGAGATTTCCTACGTCGTAAAATTCTGCGTCCGTAGACGGGACGTTGGGATTTATCGACGGACCTTCTTGGATTTAACGACGGATATAGTCCGTCGTAAATTGAAAATTATACATCTCACTCTTCATTTTAAATAAATTTGTTTCTTTAATAAGTTTTAAAAAAATTTCGAATTTTTAGAAAAAAAGTTGACAAGTTTAATAAAAATTAACAATATTTAAGAAAAAATGGGATTTTGAAAATAATATTCTAAATTTAAAAAAGAACTAGAATTTTGAAAGAAATTGACATTTTGAAATAAATTGAGACGTTTGAATGAAGTGTATAAGTTTGAAATAATGTAGACTTTGAGAAAGATTGAGGTTTTGCAGTTTGAAAGATATTGACATATTTTGATAAAAAAAAAATTTAGATTTTCAAATTATTGGCATTTTGAAAACGACCATCGAAAAGTTTTAAAAATTGTGATTTTGAAAAAATGTTGAGTTAATCTTGAATAAAATTTATAAGTTGAAAAAAATGTAATAAAATTAATAATGTTTAAGAAAAATTGAAATGTAGAAAAAATCAAAATTTTTGAAAATAATTAGGATTAAAAAAGAACAAAAAATCTAAAAGAATTTTGACATAAATTAGGATTTAAAAGGAATTAAAAAAGTTTGGCATTTTGACATAAATCAATGAATTTTGAATTTTTAGAAAAAAAGTTGACAAGTTTAATAAAAATTAACAATATTTAAGAAAAAATGGGATTTGGAAAAATCGAGATTTTGAAAATAATATTCTAAATTAAAAAAGAACTAGATTTTGAAAGAAATTGACATTTTGAAATAAATTGAGACGTTTGAATGAAGTGTATAGTTTGAAATAATGTAGACTTTTGAGAAAGATTGAGGTTTGCAGTTTGAAAGATATTGACATATTTTGATAAATAAAAAAATAGATTTTCAAAAATTGGGCATTTTGAAAACGAACATCGGAAAGTTTAAGAAATTGTGATTTTGAAAAAATGTTGAGTTAATCTTGAATAAAATTTATAAGTTTGAAAAAAAAATGTAATAAAATTAATAATGTTTAAGAAAAATTGAAATGTAGAAAAAATCAAAATTTTTGAAAATAATTAAGATTAAAAAGAACGAAAAATCTGAAAGAATTTTGACATAAATTAGGATTTAAAAGGATTTAAAAAAAGTTGGCATTTTGACATAAATCAAGAATTTTGAATAAATTTATTCGGTTTGAAAAAAATATATTTTCAAAATAGAAATTGTGATTTTTAAAAAGAAATTTAGATCTTGTATTTTGTAAAAAAAATTGAGAAATTTGATAGAAAATGAAATGTTGAAAAAAACAATTGATATTTTAAAAAAGTGTTTATGTATTGAAGTGAGATTTGAGAAAAAATTAAGAAGTTTGAAAAAAAATTGTAATAAAACTAATATGTTTAAGAAAAATTAAGATTTAAAATAATGAGATTTTGAAAAGAAATTCGGGATTTACCAAAGAACCAAAAAGAAATTGTCATTCTTAAAAAATTAAGATTTAAAAAAAAAAACTACGAAGATAGAATAAATTAATAAGTGTGAAAAAAAATTGAAAAAAAATTACAATTTTTAAAATAAAATAGGATTTTGTATATTGAAAATTTTTGAGAAATTTGATAAAAAAAATTTTGACATTTGAATTCTGAAAGTTGACAAGTTTATAAAAAATGTGATTTGAAAAATAAAATTGTATTATTTAAAAAAAATTAACAATTTTAGGACATTAGGACATTATACCAAAATAGATATTTTAAGAAATCTAAACCGGTCCATCCACTTTGTGAGATAATTTTAGGACATTATACAAAAAAGGTAAGAACCCGAATCCTGGTGAGTGGGAACCCTGAACGTGGGGCCACTCTGATGAATGTGACTACATCCACGCCGTACATCCATATTGAAAGTTCATTTTAGGGCGTTTGTTCCAAAAAAATGAAGCAATTCTAAGTCCCAGATGGGACATAGTAGAGGAAACAGTGTTGATTGACCATTAAAGACTTCCCGTGGGGTCACAAAAGCTTTGGATCAAGATGATATTTTTGTGGTGTATTCATCTAGGTGTTGTGACCTTACAATAGGTTGGATGGAAAATAATGGCAAATAAACATTCCGGTGAAATCCATGAAGTTTTCAAGTGTAGAGATTCAATCACAACTGTTTCTATGGTGTGGTCCACCTAATATTTGACTCAGCTTCATTTTTGGTATCATACCCTAAAATGATATTTCAAAATGGTTGGATGGTGTGGATTTAAGACACATATATCACTGTAAGCCCCACAATCAAGGTGTGGACCCCACAGAGTTTATTCAATACGCAAGCCTTTTATCCAGGCGCAGTTTGGGTGGATCCCTGGATCCGCTAATTAAGGTTGGTGGATTCCCATTGTGAGGCCACTATGATGTATGTACCTTACATCTACACCGTCCATGCATTTTGAAAGCTCATTTTAGGGCATTACCCAAAAAATGAGGAAGATCCAAATCTTAGGTTGACCATACCACATGAAATAGTAGTAATTGAATCCCCACCATTAAAAAATTCATGGGGACCACTGGAATGTTTATTTTCCATCCAATTTGTTGAAAAGGTCAGAAAGACCTGGATGAAGATACCAAACAAATATCAGCTTGACCTAAAACTTTTGTGACTCACTATAAGCTTTTAATGGTTGAGTACCATTGTTTATTGTATTATGGTGCACCTGAGATTTGGATGTACTTCATTTTTTTAATCATGCTCTAAAATGTGTTTTCAAAATGAATGGACGGCGTGGATGTAACACACAAACATCACACCGTGGACGGCACGGTAAAGGATCCACCGACCTCGGTGGATACGGGGTTCGGCGAAGCCGCGCCCCTTCCAAAGGGGGGCGTGGATTTCGTGCGAAAGCCTTGCGCAGGAAGTTCCTGCACTGGGAACCAAGGTGGGGCCCACAGTGATGTTTTTCAATAAATCCACCTCGTCCATCCGTTTTGGGAGCTCATTTTAGTACATGAAAACAAAAATTAACCGGATCCAAGACTCAAGTGGGCCTCACCAAAGGAAAAGGTGGGTAGGTAAATTAGTACCATTGAAACCTCCCTGGGGTCGATAGTGATGTTTATATGACATCCATACCGTTCATAACGTCACTACTACCGGGATGAACAGGAAACACAAATATTATTCTGTTTCAAAACACCTGTGGCTCTACAAATATTTCAACTGTGGACGTTCAATCCTCACATTTTCGGCCCACTTGAGTCTTGGATCGGGTTCATTTTTGTTCTCATGTCCTAAAATGAGCTCCCAAAACAGATGGACGGGGTGGATTTATGAAAATAATCACTGTGGGCCCCACCTTGGTTCCCAGCGGAGTAACTTCCTGCGCAAGGCTTTCGCTGGAAATCCGCGCCTGTTACCGAGTTTGATACACCCACGAGTTAGCTACGCTAGCTACACCGGGTGTAGTAATGACCCCACCATGATGTATGTGTTGTATCCACTTCGTCCATTCATTTGAGAGATCATTTAGGGCATGATACCAAAAATGAGGCAGATCAAAAGCTCAGGTGGCCCCCAAGAATTTTTTAATGGTTGGCGTTTAATTCCCACTATTTTCTATTCTAGGTCCACTTAAGCTTTGAATCTGCCTGATTTTTAGTATCATGCCATAAAATGATCTCGCTAAATGGATGGACGGCATGGATACAACAAATGCATCATAATGGGTCATTGGTACACCCGGTGTAGCCAGCGTAGCTTACTCGTGGTGTAGCAAGATTTTTCTCGGGCGCGTCTTGGGTGAGATCCCAGAATTTACGGGCGCGGATTAGGTACTTCCACCGCCTGTCCCGAGCTCGAGACAGGCTAGGGCTCTGAGGGCCACCGTGATGTATGGATTTTATCCACACCGTCCATTCGGTTTTCCACGTCATTTCAGGTCATGAGCTCAGAAATGGGGCAGATATAAGCTCAATTGAACCATGAAATAGGGATTAAATTCTAACCATTGAAAACTTCTTGGGTGGCACAGGAAGTTTTTGATCAAGCTGATATTTGTATTGCACATTCATCCAGGTTTCTATGATCTTTTGAACAGATTGGATGGCAAATAAACATCACGGTGGGCCTAGGAAGGTTGCAACGGTAACAATCAATAGCACCTCTGCTTACCACGGTGTGGCCCACTTAAAACTTAGATCTGCCTCATTTTTGGTACTATGTCCTGAAATGATATGAAACACTGAATGGACGGTGTGGATAAAATCAATACATCACTGTGGCCCTCAGAGGCCTAGCCTGTCTGGAGCTCGGGATAGGCGGGGGAAGTACCTAATCCGCGCCCGGAATTTACGATCTGGGTGGGATTCTGAACTCACTGCCCACCTCTATGTATTAATCGCAGTGACGTCATCAAGTTCTGTGGGTCCCACCATGAGGTACTTGTTATATTCAAACCGTCCATCCATGTTCTGAAAGCATTCTAAGGCTGGACCCAAAAAATCAGACAGATCCAAGGATCCAGTGGACCACACTGCAGAAATCAGTGGGAGATTGAACGTATACCATTGAAACCTTTTTGGAGGTCTCAGAAGCTTTGGATCAGTCTGATATTATTTTTACCCTTCATCCAGGTCCGTGTGACCTTATGAACAGTTTGGATGACAAATAAACATCATGGTGGACCCTGGGTATGTTTTAACGGTGATAATTATTGTCCCCACAATAAATTTATTGGTGTGGTCCACTTGAGTTTTGAATATGACCCATTTTAGGTATCATGCACTAAAATGATCTCGCTAAATGGATGGACGGTTTGGATGTACTAAATACGTCATTGTATGGTCCACAGAGCCTTAATCTTCACAATCGGTTCGTACAAACACGGTGCTCGTTGACTGCCCACTCGCTCTGCGTCCGCGACGTCCCTTCACCAGCTGTAACGTGGTGTAGGGTGCACCAGCCAATCCGTCCGGTAACAACACCGTGGTGTTCCACCTACCGGCCCACGTGGATAGTATTATGTATATCCACACCGTCCATTTGCTTCTCCTGCCCATTTTAGAATGTCCTTCAAAAAATTATGCAAATCCAAATCTCAAGTGGACCATACCATTGGAAACAGTGCTGATTTAGTGCCCACCATTAAAAATTCCAAAGAGCCCTATTGTAATGTTTCTGTAATGTTTATTTGCAATCCAAGCTCTTGATAATGTCAGGAAGATCTGGATGAATAGAAATTTTGAAGACAAGCTTGATCTAAAACTTTGTGGCCCGCGAAATGCTTTTAATGATTATTCATCATTCTTTCTATTGGTATGGTCCACCTGAGATCTGGAACTTCTTATAATTTTGGATTTAGTCTTAAAATTAGACATAACAACATATGAACGACATGGATATATAAAAGATACATCAATATAGGCCCCACAAGGTAGAGGTAACACCCACTAAGGTGTTATCCGGGTAACATCTAATTCTCTCCCGCCCCAAGAAGGCCTGGCGCGACTGAGAGTGGATTTGGTGAGACCCCGGGCTCACCTAAGACGGTGCGACCCTTACCGTGGGGCCCAGGTTGATGTATGTATTATGTATCCACCCCGTCCATCCGTTTTTCCAGATTATCTTAGGGTATTATCCCAAATATGAAGCAGAAAAAATTACCAGGTGGACCATACCATAAGAAACAGTGGTGATTGACCATCCTACCATTTAAAACTTATTAGGACTCACCTTCATGTTTCTGTACTTTTTATTTACCATCCAATCTGTTGATAAGGTCACATGATCCTGGATGAAGGTAAAAGACAAATATCAGCTTCATCGAAAACTTCTGTGCCCCATTAATGGTCAATCGCCACTGTTTCCTACGTTATGATCCACCTGATGATTGGATCTGCTTTATTTTTTGTGTAATTCTCTAAAACTATTGCAAAAATGGATGGACGGTGTGGATACATAATAAATACATCAAGGTGGGCCCCACGGTAACCGACGGTAAGGGCCGCACCATCTTGATTGGGGCCGGGTCTCACCTAATCCGCTCTCGGCGTGACTTGGGTGAGACTGCCGACCCAGGGATGTGGGTGGGACCCTAAACTTAGGGCCCACGTGGATGTATTCTTTGTAGATCCATGCCGTCCATCTGTTTCTTTGTATTATTTTAGGATGAAATACCAAAAATTAAACAGATAGAAATTTTAGGTGGACCACAACCCAAGAAACAGTTATAATTCAACTGTGACCATTAAAAACTTCCTAGAGTCCACCGTAATCTTTATTGACCATCCAATCTGTTGATAAGGGCACGTAGACAGGGATGAAAGGAAAAAATAAATATCAGGTTGATAGAAAACTTTTGTGGCTCACAAAAGGTTTTAATGGTCATTAACCAGTGTTTCTTAGGTTGTAGTCCACTAAAAATTTTAATCTTCTTAATTTTTGGTAACATAGTACAAAGTAATCTTTAAAAGCAGATTAACGGCATGGATCTACAAGGAATACATCGAGGTGGGCCCTAGGTTCAGGGTCCCACCCACTTCACTGGTTCGGCCGTCTCACCCAAGTCTCGCCCGAAGCGGGCTGCGTAGTGAGCAACTCCACACGCTAACCGTGCAGAGTAAACTTTGAGGGGCCCACCGTGATTTACTTATTTTATCCACTCCGTCCATCCATCTTAAAAGATAATTTTAAGTAAAGTAACCAAAAATTTAAGCATATCAAGTTCTAAAGTGGACCACACCATAGGAAAAGTGTGAACTGAATGTCTACCATTGAAAAATTCTTGGGAGCAAATAGAAGTTTTTGATCAAGCTGATATTTGTTTTTTCTCTTCATCCATGTCCATGTGATCTTATGAACAGGTTGGATGACAAATAAACATCACTGTGGGGCATGGAAAGGTTTTAACGGTGGAAATCATTTTTCCCACTGTTTCCTGTGGCATGGTACACTTGAGATTTGGATATGCTTAAATTTTGGGCTCAACCCCTAAAATGATCTGTAAAAACATATGGACGGAATAGATGAAGCACATACATTCCAGATGGGCCCAACAAAGTTTACTCTGTACAATAAGAGAGTTGAGTTAAGTGTTACCTATTCTCCGGGAAAAAAAAAGAGGGTACCGAATTATGTGTTACCCGGGAACGGCTTAGTGGGTGTTACCCCTACCGTATGGCCCACGTGGATGATATTTTGTATATCCACTCCGTCCATCGGTTTATACAGATCATTTTAGGATAAGGTACCAAAAATTATCCAGATCCAAATCTCAAGTGGACCATACCACTGGAAACAGTGTGATTGAGTGCTCCACCATTAAAAATTCCAAAGAGCCCGTGATAAGGTTTTGGTAATGTTTATTTGCAATCCAAGCTCTTGATAATGTCAATAAGGTCTTGATGAAGGGAAAATATAAATATGAGATTGATCGAAATTTTTTATGGCCCACAAAACGTTTTTAATGGTTATTAATCACTGTTTATAGTGGTATGGTCCACCTGAGATTTGGATCTTCTTAAGAATTTTTTAGATCATATCCTAAAATGATATGAGAAAATAGATAGACAGCATAGATATATAAAAAATGCATCACAATGGGCCCCACACGGTAGGGGTAACACCCACTAAGGTGTTACCAGGGTGACATGTAATCCATTCCAAACGAGACCCCCCTCTCTCTCTCTCTCTCTCTCTCTCTCTCTCTCTCTCTCGTCTCTCTGTCTCTCTCTCTCTATCACGGACGCTCTCTCTGTCTCTCTCTGTCTCACGCCCCCCCCGCCCCCCCCCCCCCCCCCTCCGCCCCCACTCTCTCTCTCTCAGTCACTCACGGACAGACCCCCCTCTCTCCCTCGCCCCACCCTCTCTTTCCCTCCCTCTCGATCCCGTTCTTTGTTCCAGCATGTACGACAACTGCTCCCACTCTCTCTCTCCTCTACTTCCTCCACCAGGTAAAAAACCCTAACCCTAACCTTGCTTACTTTTCTTTTTTGGATTTTTATTGTTGAATGCCAAATTAGGGATTTGTATTGTCCAATCCCTAATTAGGGATTTGTGAGTGTACGGACGCGGATTGGGTACTATCCACACCGTCCATCCATTTTTCCACATCATTTTAGGGCACAAGCCTAAAAATGAGGCAGTCCCAAGGCTCAAGTGGACTACACGGTGGGGATTAAATACCTACTGTTGAAAAAAAATTTGATTGAACAGAAGTTTTGGATTGAGCTTATATTTGTGTTTTCCATTCATCCATGTATATGTGAAGTTATGAACAACTGGGAAGAGCTCCGTCCATCATTCTTCACTTGTTTGTGCTCTCTACCGTACATGTAGCAAGTCGATTTATCAATCACTACCTTCCTTCTAGTGGGCCCCACTTTGGATGTATAACTGCACCCGTAGATTTGATGTTCAGAAATCTAACATCTAAGCTCGGGCCGAATAGATGGACGACACCGATTTATACATATCCATGCCACGTGTACTCTAAGGTGACGTTCGACCTGAGATTTGGATCTGCCTCATTTTTTGGGCTCATGGCCTAAAATGACCTGGAAAAACGAATGGACGGCGTGGATAAAACACATACATCAATGTGGGCCCCACCGAGTTGATTCACGTTAAGTAAGACAATGTGTAGTACGCGGGCTACAAAAAAAATACAGTTGGCAAGCACTCGCAGCATTGGTACTCCGAAAGATGTATGTACTTCATACACATGCAATTAGAAATTACTAGTGTGTAGTAGAGTAGGTTAATTAGTTGCGATCGATTTAAATTCACATTTGTCAATTATGCACGTCATCTCTAATTTTCTCTATGAATATGTTTCTTGCGTTTAGATGGCTTCGACAACCCCATGTAAGAATTGGATGAGGGCAGAAAAGTTTACCCCTGAATTCGTGGAAGGTGTTGCAATGTTCCTAGAGTTTGCGAAACAGAATTCAAATGGTGTTGACTGGCACTGTTGTCCTTGTGTGAAATGTCATAATATAGGTGGGAAAATGGAACTAAAAACAGTTTATGACCATTTGTTTTTTAATGGCATAGATCAGACATACACGACATGGTTTCACCATGGGGAACAACGTCCAAATATAAGTGCGAGTACATCTGTCGATAATCATAGCGAAGTTATGTTTCCTCGAATGGTTGATTTGGTGGATGATGCTTTTGGTCGTTTTCAACCTGATGACTTAGATGCATGTATGAATGAGGTTAACAATGAAGATAGTACTCAACTTCAAGATGACTTAGGTGATGATTCTCAGTACAAGAAATTAATGGAGGATGCAAAGCAACCCTTATATCCATCGTGTAAACCTGAGCATACAAAGTTGTCTGTCACAATTGAGATGATGAGCATGAAAGCTAGGTATCAGTGGTCAAACAATAGCTCTACGGAGTTGTTAAGCCTACTCAAGAAAATTTTGCCAAGCGAGAACTCTTTGCCAAATAGTACTTATAATGCGAAGAGGTTGATTGGTTCATTGGGTATGAACTATGAGACAATACATGCATGCCATAACGATTGTATTTTATACTGGAAGGAGCATTCTGATAAGCAGAGTTGTCCAAAATGTGGAACCAGTAGATGAAAATTTGATCGTGGAGTAAGGTCAACTGCCCCAAATGTACCTTGTAAGGTGCTAAGGTACTTCCCATTAAAACCGAGGTTACAAAGACTTTACAGTGTACCGTCGATTGCAGAGAACATGATGTGGCATTCAAATTCGGGTGAAGATGATATTTGCATGAAACATCCCGTGGATTCTTCTATGTGGAAGATTGTAGATTCAAAGTTTGAAGATTTCGCTGCGGAGCCACGTAACGTTCGGTTGGGACTTGCAACGGATGGATTCAATCCGTTTGGGCATATGAGCAACTCATATAGTTGTTGGCCTGTTATGATTGTTACCTACAATCTTCCACCTCATTTATGCATGCGGAAGGAGTTTACCATGTTAACACTTTTGATCCCTGGAAAAAAAGGTCCAGGACATGACATTGACATCTACTTGCAGCCGTTGATTGCAGAGTTGATTGAATTGTGGGAAGGATCTGTAACTTATGACTCACATAGCAAGAATAGGTTTACAATGAGGGCAAATTTATTATGGGCAATACATGATTTTCCAGCATATGGACATCTTTCTGGTTGTAAGACTGGAGGAAAGTACGCATGCCCTATTTGTAGTGAGGAGACAGACTCAGTTTGGCTTGAACATGGAAAGAAGTTCGCATATATGGGACATAGAAGATTCCTACGATTAGATCATGATTTTAGGGACCAAACGACTCAATTCAATGGGAAGAAGGACAATAGGAAGACTCCAAAGCGTTTGTCAGGTTCTGATGTACTACGTAAAATGAATAATATTCAAACCAATTTCGGAAAGCAAGTGGGAAAGAATAGGAAGAAGTCCACGAATAAGGATCAAAATATTACTGCTTGGTCGAAGAGATCAATTCTCTTTGACTTGCCATATTGGGAGCATTTGCCCATTCGTCACAATCTGGATTTGATGCATGTTGAGAAAAATGTCACCGAGAACCTCATTGCAACAATCATGGACACGAAGGATAAGACTAAGGATGGTTTACAAGCTTGTCGGGATCTTCAGGTTATGAAGATAAAAAAGTCTTTGTGGCCTAAAGAAATAGGGAACGGCAGGCTATTCATACCCAAAGCTCCTTTCACACTAGATAGATCTGAAAGAGACTTTTTTTATCGAACCTTGAAAGATTTGAAAGTTCCAAGAGGGTATAGTGCAAATTGGACAAATCGCGTCAATATGGAGGATTGTCAACTCAAGGCCCTTAAGTCGCATGATTATCACATTGTTATGCAGCAATTGCTACCGGTATTGTTGATGCACTCGTTTAAGAGTCAGAAGCCACTACGTGCCACCATTTGTGAATTGTCCAGATTTTTCAACGTCATATGTTCAAAAGTTATTAATCGTGAAGAGCTTCAATATATGAGAAATAAAATAGTGGAAACATTATGTGTATTTGAAATATACTTTCCCCCATCGTTTTTTGTTCCAATGACACACCTAGTTGTTCATTTGGCGGAGGAGGCACAACTTTGTGGACCTGTCAGATATCAATGGATGTACCCTTTTGAGAGGTAACATTAATTGTAAGAGTTTATCAATTTTGTTACAATAACTTTTTTCTATCGATATCTTATTTTAACACTGAACAGGATGATGAGAACATACAAAAAGTATGTGTTGAATCAAACTTACCCAGAGGGTTGTATTGCGGAACGCTACATCCTAGAGGAATCCATGATGTATTGCATGGATTACATGCCCGATAAGAAGTTAGGAAGCCATAAGCAAGTACAAAAGATATTCTATGATGAGGGTGAGGAGAATGCCGATGATAGCCTAATCCATAAGAAAGCAAAAAGTTATCTTCTTACTACAGTGCAGTATCAACAAGCACGCAGATGGGTTTTACAACATCACGCTGAAAATGCTCAATGGGAGGGGTAAGTTAATAAAAGTATATTCTTCGATCCTTATTGTTTTTTAAATGGCTTAATGTAAAGCAAAGATGTTATTTATATTTTATGGTATGTGACTTGTAGGAAATATAATGCATACCTTCACGACCAAACAAATAGGGGACAAAACTGGAGGGGTAATCCGTCAGCAGCAAAAAAAATGGACTACAATGCTTGGTTAAGGCATCAATTAGAAAATGAAGAAATGTCAGAATTTAAGAGAATTGCTTTCGGTCCAAACCATAAAGCGACATCATGTAGTACATACTCAGTAAATGGTTATGTTTTTAGCACAGTTGACTCCGAAAAGAACTTTACAACACAAAATAGTGGAGTCTCTATGAAAGCGTTGACTAAGTTCAGGTCGAGCGCTAGGGATAGAAACTTTGTAGAAGAGGAAGCCACTTACTACGGCATCATCAGACAAATTCTCGAATTAGACTACTTCGACTTCAAGTTAACACTATTCTACTGTGATTGGGTGCATATCGAAGATAGTTCAAAAGGATGTTATGTAGATCCCGAAACCAAATTGATATTCGTCAATCTAGGAAGGTTTAGAAGGAACATCAAGGAAGATGATGAGCCATTTATCCATGCATCTCAGGCGGCTCAAGTTTTTTACTGTAAGGATCCAACAAGAGATGATTGGCATGTTGTATTAGATGTTCCAAAGCAGTTGACCAAGGATGTGTATGCATTTGAAGATCCGCTAGTGTTTGAGGCCAGGATGAGTGAAGGTTCTTCTATCCCTTTATCAACAAATGATTCAAATAAAGAAGATGAAAATATACAAGAAGGATCATACATAGAAATTGAACCAAGTACCTCGCTTCATCGGAAGCGGAGAAGAAACTGATAAGATTTATATTAGGTTGGATCTTATTAAAATATTTTTGTGTATCTTTTATTCTCTTTAAAATATATAGCAACATATGAAATGACTAATATTTTGGAAAAAAATGTAGCTCCAATGTCGCATGTAGGAGGGCGTTCGGGTTTTGCCTCAGGAAGCAACACAAAGAAGCAAGTTGAAATCAATCATCGTGGGCAGATTGTTGGAGAAAAGTCGGCTACTTTCTCCACATTGATAGGGAGTGTGACCAGGACACACTGTCCACTTACATACAATGATTGGCGCATGGTTCCTAATGCAATTAAGGATAATATTTGGTCTACCATTTTAATAAGCATTGAAATATCTGCATTTTGCTTTTTAACTTTTACAATCTAATATCAATTGACTGATTGCTACATAATGAAATATATAGGACTCATATGACATTGACAACAAGTACAAAGATGAAACCTTTAAGAAAGTTACTAAGGCATGGAGGGACTGGAAGTACAAATTGCGCAAGATATATGATAAGTATGATCAGGATGCGATTAGAAAAAGAAATTGTCCCAAAGGCGTGAAGCAAGAAGAATGGGACAGGTTTGTTGATTTGAAATCCATGGAACAGGCGAAGACTTGTTGTGAAAAGGGAAAGGCTTCCAGACATGAGCTGAAGTTCCCTCATACGACTGGTAGACGGGGATCTGCTAGGACGGAAGAGTTAATGGTAATTTACAAAATTTTATTTTCATACAAAAAGTTAAGAATATTTAATCATGTTAACATGATTTTCCATTGCAAATTACAGCAAAAGGAAAATCCAGAAATTACCATCACAAGGACAGACTTATTTATGGCCACCCATAGTAGATCCGATGGGTCTTTCCCCACGCAAGAGCTAAGCATCACAGCTGAAAGAATAAATGCCATAATTGCAAGTGACTCGACTAGTAAACAAAAAGATTTAAACCATGATCCTGTTGCATAGGTTTTTCATTCATCATCCTCAATTTAATATACATAGTTTTACTTTATCTTTCTATTACTAATATACATGCATCATAATTCATGATGGATTATTGTATAGGTTTGTGGTCGTGACAGAAGGGGACGTGTCCGGGGTTTGGGTCATATTTCAAAAACCATTATTATTACATCCACCCCCTACATGGAAGAGAGTCGAGCCAATAAAAAAGCAATTGAAGAAGTTAAAGAATCAATGAATTCATTGAAAAATCATTTTGATGAGAAGATTGCTGAACTTACGCAGCATATTCTTAGTCAAATTCAGCCTCCGCATTGCTCCCCTAGTACGGCTGCATCGCAGGTATTGCATTTGACGTGACAAAGTGGCATAATATTTTCATTTCTTAAAGATATATATCATTATTATGCACTTCACGAAAGTAATAAAATTATTTCTTGTAGGCCCATCTTCGATCCGGGGAGGTCTCAAGTCGTCAACAAGACTCGGTCCCAACTCCAATGATGGAAAATATTTGTTACTTGACAGACATCCGTGGTCGAGTTGTTGCACGTGGACGAAAGATTACAGATAGGGTGGGTGTCGCTGAGCAACATTCCAAGGTCATATTAGATGCTATTGATGATCCCACTGCAGATGTGTTTAATGATGTTAGCGACAAGAAACTTGGAGATTGCAACTTGGGTGATGTTTTTGTTTGGGCTAACGTGTTGATGAAGAAATGAAGTTTTAAGGGCTTTGGTTAAACACTTTTTGTTGACGGCATAGACATTTGTAATTTGTAGGAATTATGGGTTATTTGACTTTATTTTGGATGGTTTGACTAAACGGTTATTTTGGTTTCTTTAGTTGTTTTGTTTGTCTAATGTATACATATTTCTTGTGTGATTTGTTATGAGTTTCTATCTGTTTATGCGTAAAATGACATGATTTGAAGATTAAAAGAACTACGTAGTGGCTTGATCCCAAATCCCTTTTGGGTACGTAGGCAGCCGTTCGTAGTAGACTATATCGGTTCAGCCACAATTTTCTTTTTCCCTTCTTGCAGTGTGGATCTTCATTCAAAAGTGTTTTCGAAAGATTTACAAGACATAACGACTATGGGAAATGTATAATATTCTCAATGAGGTTAGTCATTTTTCTTTTCAATCTCCTCTTCAACTTAAATCTTCTATACTCCTCTATAGTTATGAAAATTTCCAATTTTTACACATAACATTCTGTACTTTTGTAAATTCATTTAGTAGGTGAAATTAGCAACTTTCTACCACTGGATTTCATGCACCCTAAAGGAATTGCTTGTGAGTCGTTGCTGAATTTGTAGTGTTCCATCTGAATGTACATCTGCTAGTTTTCTATTGGTTGCCAATCCATGGGCCATTTGCTAAGTTTGAACATTTTGCATGGGATTGCTTTCTATTGGCTAACAAAAGCATTGCAAGTGTTTGATGGTGCTTTTCGTTTCCTTAACATTATCTGATATATGATTTTGTCACTGGTTTCCACTTTAATCTAGATGCCTATGATTTAATCATGTCCATCTGATAAATGCAGGATATCAACTGAACTCGCTGGTTTGTTGTATTTGCTTGTCTAGACTCAGTCAGGACTTTTATAGACTTCATGTAAGAATCCCATGTAAGAATACTTGCTTTGCCTGGATGGATATTTCAGCATGAATTTTTGGAGTGCTGAAAAAGAATTCATGCATGGAATTTTTTTCCTTTACTATCAATGAAGTGCTGTAATAGTCGCTTTGTTGGAGGATAAAATTAAGTCCTTACAAAACAAGTTGGACAATGGTCCAAATCAAGCCAGAAAAATCAGTGATACTCTACACGATAATTGATCATAGTGATACTCTGCTTTCTTCATTTTTATCTGTTTGTTACCATTGCCAAATGACTTTTTTCTTTCCTATTTCCTTTTCAGTATAATTGTTATTTAGTTCCACCCCACTTGAGCTTCATCACTCATGAACCTTGTTATTATATTATAATGTGCATTCAATTTTTATCATAATCTGAAGAATTTTTTGGTTTAATGCTTAACACTGAAGTTGCTAGAGAAGCATGTCAAAAAAGGAAAAGAAAAGAAAAAGAACAAAAAAGAAAAGGTTTCTAATTATCTCCTCAACACTGGCCCATCCTGGATTATATTTTTCTTCATCCCCCAAGTTTTGATTGAGAAAACCCATTTTGCCAGATGACAATTGAACCCCTTCAAAGCTTATAAACTAGCATAGATTTTGTTATGTCAATTCCTTTAAGATCAATGACCTACTCAATATCTTTTCTTAATATTCAATGATATATTGGTTACTAGATTTTGCTATGAAGAATTGAAGATAACCAATGTGGATTGAATTTTTTCATTGAATATCTCTACTTCCTTGTCTTCTCTCTGAAATTTGGCGTATGGCTGGTGACTTCAAGCCATGTTATGTTTGTCGAAGTTATACATTCAGTTGCAGATTTTGCAAACCAGGTATTTATTTATTTTACTATTGTTAACTTGTTCCCTCTTTCATGCATCTGTTATCCTCTATGACCAATCTGTAGGATTTAATGTGTTTATATTTTATTTCATCCTATAAACTTATCTTTTGCTAGTTTATGCTCTCTTATTGAGTCATGTATTCTGTTTAAGAAACTGATCGATATTGGTATTGTAGGCCCTTCTTGCTTATGGTCTAAGTAGCTCAAGACGTGCTCCTGATACTCTGCACCCGTGAGTTATTATAATCTACCATAGGCTATAGAAATTTCAATTTCAATCGGCTTGAGCATTCCGCATGCAGTAGCTGACTTCTAGAAATGGAAGGATGTGACCTCCAGATTCCCATGCTTGGCCAGTGTCCCCAAGTATCTTAAAGGATTGGAACTGGAAGCATCAGTATCAACACAGTGAATTGGAAAAGAAACCCCTCCACCCACAGCTATCAACTAGGAAGTATATGAGATCTAGGTTTTTCTGGCTGTTTATTGTCTTACGCATGCATCAACTTTCCAATTTGCCAGGCATATTAAAGACTCCATGTTCCTTTTGCAACCATATCTTTTACCCACAAAAATTGCATTCAGAATAATTCACTTGGAGAGTCTTCATACTCGTCTAAATATTTAGACTAGGTACTTGTTTTTCACTCTTTGGATAAATGGCTCAGCTGTTTCTTGCATGCTTTCTGCAGTTATGGTTATTCCAAGGAAAGATTTGTCTGGTCTTTTATATCTGCTGTTGGTATTTTTTGCCTTGGTTCTGGTGCAACAATAGTTCATGGATTTCAAAACTTGTGGAATTCACAGGTAACTTAATGAATTTGTTGAAATATCATTGTATCTACTGCTTTTACTCACATTTTCTTAACTTACATGCCTTGGCTGTCAGCATATATCAGTGACATGTCTTTATTTATGAGAACGACTTGTTTTATGTAGCCGCCTAATAAACATGCCTTTCTTTCTTTCTTTCTTTCTTTTTTTTGTGCCGAGTCCCATGTAATTTTGATGGTATTCTCCACAAGAATTGATTGGCCATATGAGCTGTCTTATTAAGATTTGATGGAAGGGAGACCTTTTGATCACCACAAAGACTAGCAAATTTCAGAATATTTACTAGTCGATTCCCTGCATTTCCATTTTTTGCTGTCCTTCATTATGAATGTTGATTATCATAGGCAAGGTATGCCCAATTACAAGTGCTGCTGAACACCCACAAATCATGCTTAGTGTTCACGACACCTTTTTTTATGCACATGTTATTTTATATTTATTTCCTAAACAGAAAGAAGCATTCAATTTTGAATTGTAGAATTCGTTTTCTACTTTCCAGTCTTGGTTGTTTTTGCGACTTGTTTTTGGTCAAATGTTAATTTGGAATCATGCGTCATCTAGTATCCGGCGAAAGACCATCATATTCAATAGAATCTTAATGATAATAAGAAATCTGGATTGTTAGTTGTTGGTGTCTTAAAAAGATTATGATGTATATATTTATCTTTTTTTCCTTTATTATCTGTTCAGTTTTTTTTTTCTTTCAGTATAAGAAAAGAAAAAAGTTACAGTTGGGGTCGTTTGGATGCCTGTAATGGTTCAAGTAGTAAATGATTTATAGGTGTAAATCATTTATAGCTTATACTGTTTAGCAGTTAGCTGTAAATGATTTACAGTTAAATGATTATCTTTGTTTGGATAGCCTATAAATTGTGTAAGTCTTGTAAATGAAGAGCCAATCTTTCCATTTATAGCTGTTAGGCTGTAAATAGAGAGCCTGTAAATCAAATGGGGCTGAAAGCTGTAAATAATTTACAACCTATAAATGATTTATAGGCATTTTCAGCATCCAAACAGATTGCAAACCATTTACTTGTAAATTATTTACAGTTAGCTCTATTTACAAGCATCCAAACCACCCTTTCCTATAGGACAACAGATTTGTACTTGTCACATTTTGAAAGAGATGTTTACCTGCTCTTGTACCTCAATTTGTACTTGTTACAGTTTGAAAGAGATATTTCCTTCTTCTGTTGATAGTCGCTCTTGGCCTAGAACCTTTGTTTCTTTGTTTAAGTCTGTTGTGTTTGGCATATGTATGAACCAAAGAAGACATGTTGGTGATTAATTTTGATGGATAAATTCTTTCTTCTATTGATTCTTGCAATGGGTTGCAATTCTAGTTGCAGACATTTTAGATGATGTGGACTTCTGATTCTTGGACAGCTTGTATGTTCATAGAGGACCATTGTTTTATGCATAAATAGATAGGTAGTGTATAATAGATGCGTGGTTGCCTTGGTGATAGAGACACATCAGTAGATGCAAAGGGTTTAATGTTTGAACCTTCCAACTACACATTGCTACAAGTGAGGGTTGGGCTGGGCCACTCTGGTTTGGCCTGCCTGATGAATGGACCACCGTCTTGATTGTCACCTAGGTTATCCTTTTATAATGTAGTGCACCTTTTGCACAGCTTGGATGTTATACACATAATTGTCTTATATTTTACTTTTCAAACCTTAGGCTATCAGTGACTCTTGTTTAGGTGCCATAGCTTGGATGTTATATAGACAATTGTCTTAAATTTTATTTTTCAAACCTCAGGCTATCAGTGACTCTTGTTTAGGTGCCATCTAAATGACCATTTAGCAGGCCCACTCTGATAGGAAATAATCCAAGAGTAGGATGCTTGATACACAGACACTTAAATAGTAGACGCGTCAAACTCAGCCGAGTAAATTGCCACGTGAAATTCTAAGTAATTTCTTGGTGTATCAGAGTCTACCAGAGTATCCAAATACTTTGCATGGATCTTGCACTTGTGATTTAGTTTTTAATTTTGTATCTCATGTTCTGTATTTTAAAGTTAATATATATTTACTTTAGCTTGGGAAAATGGTCTTATTTCAGGATGTGCCACATCTTGATGTCAAAATAAAGTGGCTGAATGATCTTTTACTTAAATGGCCTTAAAGTTAGAGGCATCCTGTGCACCTCAACATATAAAAGGGCACGTTTCTTCTGTTGATAATCTATTTTTCTTTCTTAATCACTAATACTTGCTCCTTGTTGTGTGCTTATATGTTTTCTTTCAGAAGACAATCCTCATCTTTATACGGTTGCTAGACTGACGTTTTTATACGGTTGCAGAACAAACCGGAGAGGCCTAACCAATCAGAGCTAACTATGTCAGCTGTTGCAAGCATTATGATAGTAGACTTTAGTTTTTTTAGTGTGAATTTCCTTATAGTACTTTATGTCTACAAGCTAAGTTTGATGTGATAGGGCGCATCTGTAGTCTGTTTTGATAACCTTAAATAGATGGTTAACTTTTTTGTTGGTATTGTGCTTTTATGAATGAATTAAAACTAAATGATTGGATTGTGAAACATGCAAAATATTTTAAAAAAATTAAACATTTTTAGCCACTATTTATTGAGAACCGAGGTAAAAGACTAGATTTAGCCTTGGTTGTTAAGAACCGAAGTGAAAAACTAGATTTAGCCTCAGTTGGTGTTTCCATTCCTATTGTTTTCTATGGTGTGGCTTACTCGAATTTTGGATCTCCCAAAAATGATGGAAGGATCGGATGTCAGGTGGACATCATGGTGGTCCTCACAGAGTTTTCGGCTGCACAGCCATGTGACAAGGATTGATAGGATGGATCTCACCTTGTAACCAGGTGTTAGGATCTGTGGCACCCACCATGACATTTGTGTTAGGATCTGAGCCCAAACATGATGGAGATCCCGAACTCAAGTTGGCCACACTTCACAAAATAGTGGGGATAGAAATGCCGACCATTGAAACCTTCTATGCAAGAATTTGTTACTATTTTACTAATTGCTTGCTTCATGTGCTGAAACTGCAGGATCTAATGCAAGTTCCACCAGTTTACATCATTGCTATCATAATACCAGCTGTACAGCCTTTAGTTTTTCAATCACAGCATAGCTTCACAGCTGGCTCAACCGGAGGAAGTTCAATATGAAAAACTCGCCTGCTTATCAATATGACATTTTATTTCTTGGGTTCATGGTATATGTCTGGTTTTGAATATCGCCAATTCATTTATGTAAACTCCATTCTTGTCGTTATTTTATCAATAGCTTAATTAGTTCTTTCAAAATCATGATTTCAGGTTCTGCTTTGCGGTTTGCTTGGAATTCCTCATTCGAACGGGGTCGTCCCACAATTTTCTCATGCACAATAAAAGCCTTGCTATTTTAGAAAGACAGCTTAACTGGAGGGTTTCAAAAGATTTTGTTGCTGCATTGTTGATTGAAAGACTAATATAGTTTCTTGCTGATGTAATTGGATATTTAAGATGTTCGCAGCTAGTTCGTAAGATGTAAGAAATTCAATATGCAATAAATGATGGATGTGTGAATTAGAAATGGTGAGTTTAGTTTATGTATCGAATTGGTTTGTATTGCTTCAATGATATCAGGTGTAAGAAATTCAAAATGCAACAAATGCATGCTGATTTTTTTTTTATTTTTTAACAATTAACGACGGACCAGATCCGTCGATGATGTTACAAGAAAACTGATAGATCCTAGTATTATCGACGGATTTGATTCGTCGTTCTTTTTACAACAACGAATTCAATCCATTGCTGGAACGATGATGGTTTTGGAGGTTACGACGGATATAGTCCGTCGTTTATGATTAACGACTTGCAAAAGAACGTGTGACCATGCGACGGACGAAGTCTGTCGTTAATGACGATTAACGACGGACTTGGTCCGTCATTTTTTTGCGATACTGGCGTAGTGCCTGTCACAAAGAGCCCTAATCATATCAAGCATAGGTGGAGCCTCCTCAGCAATATCAGGAAGATCACATGGATGAAGAATGAGAACATGACACGGGCTCTTCAATGACGTCTTGACAACAGGCATAAAATTTACGGACAATATTTCTTTGTACAGGTCCCCCCATATACAACACCGGCTCCCAATCTATTGCTCTCAATAAGCCTACAACATTGTAGGGTTCTAAGTCCACAGTAGAGGCTGATCTCTCACAAATCACATCTCGGTCAGTGAATTTAGCCCATTTGGCAAGATGAGATGTGTCAGGACCTCGGGATTTGGAAGTTGAAGCTGCCCATTTTCCCTTAGAAGCGGTTTTCTTGGATTTGAGTTGGGAGGGCCCCTCATCATGATGTTTCTTGGAGCGGCGTTCACGCCGAGGAGGGGGATCATCTCTCCCACCATGAGAGGACATGATAGCAGCCAATGACACACACAAACCTTCCCTAGGTTTCAAAAGAAAAGGATGCAATAATGAAAGCACAAATAGAAACCCTTACCGGAGAAGATGACAAGGAAAAACCGAATTTGGAAGATGAATGCA
Source organism: Liriodendron chinense (assembly GCA_003013855.2). Lineage (NCBI taxonomy): Eukaryota > Viridiplantae > Streptophyta > Magnoliopsida > Magnoliales > Magnoliaceae > Liriodendron > Liriodendron chinense. Next base: position 714,873 of record ML058439.1, on the reverse strand, counting down.
CACTCTTGGGAGCTTCAATCCTTGAAAGGAGACCTAGGATACCTAGAGGAGGGCTGGAGAGACCTTTGGAGAGAAGAGGGAAAGAAAAAAGATGAAGGATATCAGAATTGAAGTGGTCCGACCGTTTTAAAACGGGGTCGGGCCGCACACGTTGGACGCGTGCCGGCCGGTCGGACGTGGGCACCGGCCGGTCGGACCATAGCAATTTTCAACAACAGCAATTTTCAACCTCCCCCCTTATAAAGGATTTCTCTGGGGCAGGAGCTGCACGTGTGCCGGCCGGTCGGACAGGGGACACCGGCCGGTCAGACCTAAACAAAAATGCTCATCTTGAGCAGTTTTTGGGACCCGCTTGAATGGGTTCGCTATCGTGATCTTAAATGATGTGTCTATGACCTAATCAAGCACTTTTGAGTTTGCTAAATGTTCATGAGCATTACACATAAAAAATTTTAAGGCAACCATATGATTTCATGAGATTTTGATGCCTAAAATGATTAAGATTGAACACAAACGGTGATGACGGATCTTATAACCAGATTTTCATAATATGCTCAGAAATGATGAGGCTAATAACCTCAGATTTTACTATAAAATGATAAACCACATTTATCTAAAGGCTAACAACTTGCAAAACAGATAATTTGTTAGCCAATCCCCAATGCACAGCCACCAATGAATTTCCATAATATTACAGATTGATCAAGTTCATGGGGCTGGCATAGGGCTATGAGATTACTTGCCATTCATGACCCTCTTGGCAATAATCTCTGCCTTCATAATTGGAGTATGTTTCTTTAAAACTCAAGGTGTTATGGTCAAGAGCTTTCTCCCAAATGTATAGATGTAGGGAGAGAAGGGTGTTGGAGATTATCAAGGTTTGCATGATATCTCGCTCTTTATCACCACGGGATTTAGAATCTAGTTATCCCATTTTTCTACCAGATTACTCCCAATATGTTATAATAAAGCATGAGGAAGAAGCATGACCATAACCATCTAAATGTGGCAAAGATGTTTAATTGAAGAATTTTCATATAATTACACATGCCACAATAAATTCATCAAACCACACCATCTCAGACATAAAGATAAACAAATATTGCATATGAGATGGCTAACTAAAGAACTCAAGATTAGTTATGCTAATTATGCATACAAGGATAAGTTCGATAGATAGAAAATGTTTAAAGAGGCTAGATTTCCTCAAGTTTACTTATAAAGCACAATTAATAGAATTTTCTCGACAAGATTAAAAAATTAAGCTTTAATGATATTCAATCAATTCAAGATACACAAACTTAGCCAAGAATGTCACATACTACACATGAAGCATGCAACATATATATGGTCACAAATGAAATTTAACTATTGAGCAAAATTGACCACAATAGGGATTAGCAAAGCACACAATCAATCCAAGCTAATCCAAAAGCAATTAGTTTAACTCAAAATGATCTGAGCATGATACACAGGAGTTAGACTAATCAAAAGAGAATGAGGCTCAGTCCTCAAATTTACCAATATGCATATATAGCTAACTACCCGACTAGTAAACAAAGCCACCCATGGATTTCCTAAAATCCAAAGGTCTAAAGATGTCAACTAGCCGTCTTGACTTGGTTGGCGCACAATATTGATTTTGGGTATATGAATTACCAATATGATTCCCAAAAACCCTTTGTTGTTTGCCCTTAGCCATATTCTGAATGTTCTGGTTCAAATGGGCAACCTGCTCTAGCATCTCCCCCACATAATCATATCTTTTAGAAGGGGATGAAACTTTCCTTTTCTTGCCAACCCAGCGAGATTTTTCTTTATTCTCAACTTTGGTTGAGTTCTTCACAATTTTTGGAGCCTTCCCATGTTGGCTCTTCTTTTCTTGAGTCACTCTTTCAGTCACAATTGATTTAACTATTTGCGGTCGGACTGAGGTGCATGGCGTTCGCTTTGCAATTGGGCATTCAAATTTAAAGTGTCCCGCCTCTCCACAAAAGTGGCATGAGAGAGACGACTTGGGTTTGCTCTCAAGTGAAGAAGACTCAACCTCCACAAATACTAGAGAAGGGGTTTTCTTGACATATTTGTAACCCCATTTTTCTTCCAAATCTTTACCCATAATACAAGATTTACTTATTTGCGCATTTTGGGTCTCTTGGTCTTTGTTCTCATTGATGCAGGTCTTAAGTTGGTTGACCTCAAGTTTTAGAGCTTGATTTTCATATTTAACTGTTTTAAGTGCAAGCTTAAGCTCTTCAATTCTTTTTACTGCCTCTCTCAATTTATTTTGAACATTTTCCTTTTCTTTAGTTAGAGAGACATGGTCAATTTCCAACTTTTGCCTTTCAATCTTTTCTTTATTGAGCTCTTTCATAACTTTTAAATTTTCACAATAGAGCTCATTATAGACATCTTGTAATTGGTCATCCTTATCATTATCTTCTTCTTCACAACTAGAGGATGTCTTATCATTGCTCATATTCTCCCTTAAATTGATACTTACAACTCTTTCAGTAGAAGGGATGGGCTGGATGAATCAGTTGTGCAAGAATGTTCATAAATAGATTCCAACTTCTCCCAAGCTTGCTTAGCGGATTCGCAAGTAGATATTCTATTTTGTTCCTCTTGGGAGAGGGCACAGCGGATTACATTAAGGCTTCAACATTGCACATAAAATTGGCCCTTTCTTCTTTACTCCATTTTTATTCATCTTTTGGAGTGGAAGTGGTCTTACCCTTACTTTTATTTTGAACAATAGAGACCGACCAACCTTTCTCAATTATGTCACATATAGTTGGATCTAGTGACATTAAAAATATGCTCATTCTAGCCTTCTAATATGTATAATAAGATCCATTAAAGTGTGGAGGACTAGAAATCAAACTTGCCTCAGAGTTGGACATACTTACAAGCTTACTTAGGATCTACCTCTAGGCAATTAAGCCCTTAAAGAGGAACCCGCTCTGATACCAATTGAAATTGCAATTTTACCACTAGTGAGATAAGCCTGAAGGTATGCTTATGTCCAATAGGGGGGGGGGGGGGGGGGGGGGGGGGTGAATAGGACTTTTTAATTTTTCTTGTAAATTCAAAAGCACAATTGCATTTATACTATAATCTACCAATTAAGCACATGTAAATGATAGCAATTGATCACCCAGGATCCAACTCAATTTGACAACTCTTCTAAGAGAAGCATTTAGTCAAACAGTTCATATGCATGCTTGTGTCAATCATTCAAAGATGACATATGAGCATTTTTTCAAACATAAGATGAGCATACAGTTAAGCACGTATAAGATTGATCAAGAAGGAACAAAATAGACAAAATGCATTCACCACATTGCACACGATGTATAGTGGTTCGGTTTCCCTACTCCACTCTCGGTTCCCGATCTCAACCTATGAGACCACTGAATTTCACTATAGTCGTGGTTTTAAATCAGGTCAACCATCAAGCTTTGATCTAGGACCGCGTTTACCATCCGCCGATGGCCCAATTCAGGGACTTGACGAGTTTGGATCTCAAACTCTCACCAATCCTAATCCAAGGACGGTCACGTACACTCCCGCTGGAGTTTCCCAATCCAGGGAGTAGAGATTCAATAAATGGACTCTCAAAAACTAGGCATACCTAGACGATTGAGCCCCGATTCAGCGCCTGTTGATGAGTAGCTTCAGCTTCCACGAATGCTTTAGCTCCTCTCCAAGCTCCCACGATCAGCTACCAATGCATATGATATTCCTAGACTAGTTCCGGGTAGGTGGGAGGAGTTGTTGGGGTTCCTTTTGCCTATTCAATACAATGGTGATGATAGGAACTACCAACTTAAGTATTCAATGGCTATTGATGACCAAGAGATTCAACAAGAAGGGTTAGGTCAGCCATGAATACCTTGCTTGAGTTCCTTCTTAAAACTGAGCTTTGAATGCTCATTGAAGTGCCATGAATCACTTGGATTGAATGATGAACCCTAAGCAATGATGAGCAAAAGAAGGATAGATGATGCTCTTAATTGCCCCCTTAAGTGCTCTCAATGGGTGTGCAAGTCATCTCATAAAAGACCTCAAGATATGCTTTTATAGAGGCCCAAGAATGAGCTCAAACGGACATAAAACGGCCATATTCCGACCTACCTGGGACCCCCTCCGGCCGGTCGGATTTGAGCTCCGACCTGTTAGCCGACCTATCCTCATATGGGTCAGGGTAAATGGTCCAGAAACGAAAAACTCACTGGACAGTTTTTTGGCTTAACCGACCTGTTGTCCGGCCGGTCGGATTGGGCAGCCGACCTGCTGTCCGGCAACCGGTCGGCAGACCTGCCCAGTACTCGCTGACACGATTTAAACATGCAGGCCGACCGGTCAAGATCGGTCGGCTGTGCTTCTGAAAAATGCAGCGTCCAGTCGGTCGGCCGGCCGGTTGGCTGGCCCATCCGACCTGCTGTCTGCAGTCCGACCGGTCGACTATGCTTGCTGGACTTAATGAACTGTGAAGGCCGACCGGTCAAGACCGGTCGGCTACCTATTAATTACTTGTTAAGGACTAGTGGTCGGCAGGTCTTATCTAGCCCAAAAATCAAGCTGTTTTCCAGCTGACTATGTGTGCCCCAACACGGAGATTTTCCTGTTGATTTTCATAGTTGGGCACCTACTTAATGAAGGTCCAAGACTGATCATTTTGACCTTAAGACCATGGATTAAATGGCTAAGATTGGAATGATTAAAATGCCATAAATACGGGTGTTTTGGGATCCTATAGGCTGTCTATATGCAACTTACCTTCCGAGCTTGATTTGGCTTGAACTTGAGTGCGGAAAGTTGCTTTGGTCTTCAAGTCTTGAGTCTTCAATCTTCATCGGGGCTCACGAGACTTGACTGACTTACATAGTCACAGAATTGACAAAACGATGCACTGATTTGTGCACTAACAGCCTGTCCTTTAATAGCTCGGGCTGGGACATATGTGATGTCGAATTCAGAGAGGAGAAGGGCCCACTTTGCTAGGCGTCCGAATAGCATAGGCCGGTTCATGAGGAATTTGATTGGGTCCACCTTAGATATCAACATTATTTGGTGCGAGAGGCAGTAATGCCTAAGTTTCTTCGCAGTGAAAATGAGAGCGAGACATATCCTCTCAATTGCTGAATAGTTGAATTCAGCCCCCACCAGCGTGCGACTCAAGTAATATAGCACATTCTCCTTCTCTTCTTCGTTCTTCTATGCCAGGAGTGCCCCTAGTGAGTTATCACCTACTGCGATGTATAAAATCAGCGGCTTTCCCTTAATTGGGGCGGCGAGGACTAGAGAGTTCCAGAGCATTTCTTTTAGTGAATCAAAAGCTTTCTGACAAGCGTCATCCCATTCAAACTTAACTTCTTTCTTGTTGAGGTGAGAGAACGGCTGACAACGACCAACCAAGTTCGAAATGAATCTTCTTAGATATGTCACGCGGCCTTGAAAACTCTTCTAACTGTTTTAGATTTTTCGGTGGTGGCATTTTTCTGATGGCCTTAATCTTGCCGGGGTCAATCTCTATGCCCCTGTGTCTGACAAGAAAGCCCAAGAATTTGCCGGACGCGACCCCAAACGTGCACTCTAGTGAATTCATACAGAGACTCTTCTTACGCAACTGCTGGAATACTTGTCTCAGATGTTCCCTATGTTGTTCATGATCGGCTGACCTCACAACCAAATCATCTATATAACATTCAACGTGTTTGTGCATCATATCTTAGAATATAACATGCATTACGCGCTGATATGTTGCCCCTGCGTTCTTCAACTCGAAGGGCATTGCGCGGTAATAGTAGATACCGAGAGTTGTGCGGAAGGCCGTAGCTTCTTCATCTTCTGGGGCCATACGAATTTAATTATATCCCGAATACCCGTCCATGAAGGACATCACTGCATATCCTGTTGTGCTGTCAATCAATAATTCTGGAATCAGCAAAGGAAAATCGTCTTTAAGGCAGGCTTCATTAAGATTCTGAAAGTCAATCGCAAACCCAGATCTGTCCACTCTTCTTCTTAACTGGCACAATGTTTGAGATCCATCGAGGGTACTTCACCTCTCGAATGAACCTGGCTCGAATTAGTTTCTTGATTTCTTCTTCAATCTTGGGTACAATATCAGGGTGAAATCATCATTGAGGTTGCTTCACCGGCTTCTTTTCCTTCATGATACTCAGCTTGTGCATGACGATTATCGGACTGAGCCCTGTCATTTTTGAATATGTCCAGGTGAAGATGTCCTTATTCTCCTTCAACGGCTATATGTATTTCTCCCTTTCATTTTTCGGGGCGTTTCTGCTCAAATATGTGTTCCTGAGTTCTTCGAGGGTACCCAAATTCACCTCTTCGAGTTCATCAATCGTCGGTTGTCCACCATCTTCAAGTTGCACAGGTGCGACACTTGGCTGGATAATGTCGATAGGATCTTGCAACTGAATTTTTTTCTACCGGGCCAATAGTCACCATGTTCACGCTTGCATTGGCTCCTAGACCTTCTCCGTTTCTGTATACTTGCTTATATTCTTCAAATGGAGCTAACAAACTTTTCTTCGTGTCTGAACCTTGGCCGAAGAATCCCATATTCCTCATGATCTTCCGACTAGCTCTGCTGTATCTCTTCTCTTCCATCGGTCGAGGTTGGGCAGATTCTCTTCCCTCTTCTCTCTCCTCTGATGGTATTGGCTGACTTAGCCCCGAGTGAAACTTGATATCTTTCTGGGTGATATCTCTTGACGGCACAATGAATTGGCTTGGAGCTTTCGAGAATGGCTTGACTCTTCCTATCTTGGGTATCAGCATATTGAAGCTGGACTTGAGCACACTCATATGTTGATCTAAGATCAGTTTTAACACAGACTACCCTGGCTGGTGCAGTTGTTGCGGTACCACATAGAACTTCTTCGTGATCGGCTGAGGTTAATTTTCCAACCGATATTGGGGTCTTCCCTGAGTGATGGGTTGAGGTTTACTTTTCTGCACAAACTTCTCAACTCGAGGTTTTGTCCCTTGCCCTTTCTTCATTACATCGGGCTTTTTACCGATTTTACCGTTATCGGACGGGTTGTAATATTTCGCATCGGCCAAAAATGACTCAGCAATTGTGTATGACTTCGGATCTGTCGCTACCCTATATTGGACCTCATCTCTGTTGTATTTGAAGCACTGAGATACGTCGAAGGGATTATACTATTCTGATGGAGCTAGGGCCTCCCTAAGAGGAGGTTGTATGTTGTCACTGCATCGATCACCTGATACGTTACTTTCGTCGTCAGTTCTTCGATCTCTAACATTACCGTGATTGATCCGAGTGTACACTGACTGTCTTGATTGAACCCTTGAGTCATCATGAGACTCGGGCATAGTGCTGATCGCCTATAACCCAGCTTCTGTAATGTTTTCAATGGCATAATATTTACGGCGGACCCAGCATCTAACATGCACCTTTTGACCTCCGTATCCCCGATTGTTCCCGTGACCATCAACGGACGGTTGTGGTCTGTTAATTCGATCGTGCGGTTTTCTTCTGAGAAAGTAATTGTCGGGGGATGGTCGACATGCATGACTTGTGACACTAGTATATACCCCTCCTAAAATTTATCTGTATTATTCATTTCTTCTTTTATTTCTATCATCGTGACCTCTCTGACCTCACTGTCAAGGCATTGATTAACATTTCTCTGTACACTTTCGAGAGACATAAAGCAACGTATATACTTAAACGGGTAGGGACATTCTGTAGATGTGACACAACGTCATACGCCACTGGTCTCGGGCTTGGCTGGCTAGTCGTGGGCTCGACAACCTTTTCTTTCAGTTTTTGCATGCGGGGTATCTTTTGCGGTCTGTCGGGATATCGTCTTCTTGCATTGGGTCATCTGGTCTTGGAGGGGTACGGTCAGGCATTTGCTTTCCTGATTGTAAGATGACTACGTCAACTTCTCCCTCAGTTGCTTGTGAGGCTCCCTCGAACGGTGCTTGTTCGACGAACGACAACATTCCGCAATGTGCCATGTTCGTCGCGGGTCGCATATGCCCCTGTAATGTTTCTCTCCTTCCTCTTCCCCTATTCTTTCTTCAGTTAACAAGCCTTCGTCTGTTCTCGAGTCTTTTCTTGTTACTGACTAAAGTCCATGGCTCCTTCGGCTCAGGGAATGAAGTCGGTTGGTTGGTGTCATTTTCTATTGGGATTGCTGAAATTGTCATGGCTGTCTCCCTTGATGTCTCGGGTACCTTCATGCTGATGACCCCTTGATTGATCAACCCCTGTATCCTTCCTTTCAGGGAGAAGCAATCTTCTGTCTTGTGGCTAACACATTGATGATATTTACAATATTTGGGATCGTTTATTCGTCCGACTTTATGGGGACGGATGGGTTCTAATAGATGCATTAAGCCTTCTACAACCAATTGTTCTATGATCGGAACTAGATCAGCCATATCAAATGTGTAGGGGCCATTCACCCTTTCTCTTTCAGCTATTGATACGCGTTTGGGTGCATAGGGCCTTTTACCCTTGTCTTGAACAACCATTGCTTTTGTCTCCGGCTTGTGATCGACAGCTGGACATTTTTTATCTTTTCGGTCTTTGCTCTTGTTGACTTGATGGGTCTCTACTAGTTTTCCCATCTCTCTCTTCTGTCTCTCATGTCTGAAGTTTACCCGGGATGTTGCTTCCTCCACCAGATGCGCTTTCGTCGCCAGCTTGCGAAAGGAGTTCAAGGTATTGCCTGACAATCTGTACGAGATCATCGAGTCTAGAGCCCTTAGACACATCTTCATCTGCTCGCCTTCACTGGGTAATTCGTGACATTGACCTGCTATGGTTCCCCACCGGTCGATGAACTTCTCGATTGGTTCACTATTTCTCTACCTGACCAATGCTAGATCTGTTAATGAGATCTCCCTCTCTGTTGCGAAGAATTTTGAGATGAAGGTGTCCTGCATTTGCTCCCATGTCCTTATAGAGCTGGCTGGTAACGACATATACCATTGAAAGGCTTTTTCTATCATGGTAGATCCAAATAGTCGCATGCAATACTGCGGGACTACGGACCAATTTCCTAACTTAGTCAAAAAGTGGGTGATGTGCTCTTCCGGCGATCCTCTACCGTCAAACTTTTCGAAGTCTGGGCATCTGAAATTGGCCGGGAACGGTACCTCTCCTACCTCTAGTGGGTACGGGACCCGATATTTATAGCTGCCTCTCCTCTCTTTCTCTTTTTCTTGCTGCATTATGTGGGCTATCGTCTGGGATAACTCTTCTCGTGACATGTGTGATGTAGAAAGCGGCGCACATTCTATTGGTGCGACCCTGATTTGGACGGGCGGTTCAGGCTCAGCCGGACCTTCTGCTGCCCCTTGGGATTCCTTTGCCGACTGACAAGTGGGCGACGCGATACTTTTGGTGGCATTCTGCGTTATCAGAGTGGTTAAGGCTTCTTAAATAGCCCTCATTCGATCGTTTGTCTTGCGATTAGCCTCGACCAATCTGTCGATCTGATCTTGGAATGGAGGTAATTCTTATGCTTCATACAGTCCTTCTTCTTCGGCCACTTAGACCATCACCACTTGTGCTAACGGGATTTTCTGAGCCGACCTCTATCTTGGTTCAAAGACTGTCATGGTCTTGGATTTCTTTACATGTGCGGGCCTAGTAGGTTTCTACGAGGTGCAACCGGTCTTGGACAATGGCGGGAACTACTCGACTGTCATCGCAGGCACTGCGAGCTTGACTGATATGACCTGGCTGTTGATAGGGATCTTCTGCCCCTGCTTCGGCTGCCACTGTCTCCTGATTACGGGGCGAGGTCTTGCAACGTTCGCCTTCCTATATGCTGCTAAGATGGCTGCTTTCTTCTGCTCTTTCTTCTGTTGGCGCAGCTTAACCAACTGCCATCCCGAGTTGAAAATAGCTATCATGGTTGTGGTGAAGCGAGGGAAGCTAAAGCCTCCGGTGGCAAGGAAGGTGCACGAACTCGTCATTGAGCATGCCATTTCTTCTGTTTGTTTTAGTATCTCGCTAATTCTGCAGTGTTAGAAAATCATTAGAACAGTTCATAAATGCGGTCGGGAGCGTGAACCCATCGATCGTGGTGTATAAACTAATAGGAATAAGCAGGAAGAAGATAAATACGTGCAGTTGTGGAAGTTCGTGGGTTTAAAAACCTTTAATTTACCGTCTATTACCTTAAAGATTAAGGGAAGAACGTTCCCGTTGAGAGTTGCTAGTTTGGTGCCCGAGGGCGCCAAAACATTATACCTCACGATAAATCTCCTACGTACACATTCGCGTTTACGAATGATTAATCTTAGAGCGTTTCTATACTCAGAGCTAACCAGAGATTCTGAGTTCTCCATCCCAAGTGGAGTCACTAGTTTGTTAGAACTAGAAAATGATGCGATGGCATTTTCTGTGTATTGTTGCTCTGGGGTTCTGAGTAATGGAAACATTCATAGACAATCAAAAGCATTCACAAAAGGTACACAAAAAGAGATATCGCAAGGCAAATTTTATTCAAGAGATTCTGAGATCTTGTACATTCCAGGCTATGATCTGGCACGAGCTCTTAATTACATCGAATGATCGATAACCCTTAATTAAAAGGCAGAAGACTAGTCAGCAGGGACAATGGTCTTAGAGTTTGTGGTTGTAAAGACCTGTATTTGTTTTGTGTGGATTGAACCATCTTTGTTTTATTCAGATGTCTATGTCCCATGTTTTGACCAGAGATCCGGGCTGAGACTATCATGATTTATGACTGAGAAGGATGACTCTGGCCCGCGCCTATCATGTATGGATAGGTGACCTCGGGAAGTCTAATTTATAGCTGTGTGTACCTGAATAGCCAACCGACGAATGTCGTTCAAATGGGTAGGGCATCAACTATTGTGTTATGGCAGTTCATAACAATTATTTTATAGAGAATTGAAACTCTTTCGATATGGTTTATCATGATAATTAGTTGTAGACAAATTTGGCTTTAAAGAGAAGTGAGGAATCGCGGTCGCATCTCCAAAATGCGACCAGCCCGCTCGTGCTCGAAGAAAGGGGTCGCAGCTCCAAAAATGCGACCAGCCCGGCTCGTGCTCGATGAAAGGGGTCGCATCTCCAAAATGCGACCAGCCCGGCTCGTGCTCGACGAAAGGGGTCGCATCTTCATCATGCGAGCACTCTTGATATGAACAGCTCCCAACATGTGAGCAGCCCTGGTCTCTGGTCTCTGGTCTCTGGTCATGTGAGCAGCCTATATATGCGAGCAGCTTGTCTCGCGAGCATCTTCCGACATGCGATCAGCTTTAACTACTGATGATCAGCGATGACATCCCTTAGCCTATAGTACCAGCAGCACGTATAGGCCTGATTTTGGGCTTATCTCCGTCTATGGCTCCATGTCTCAAGGGATCTCCATCAAGAGACGTAATCAGTTAGACGTGTAAAGTGGTTAGGCTATCCCCTTATCTAAGGATTAACAGGATAAGTGCCTTATCCCCTGAAATCAGCAGTGATCTTAACGGCTTGCGTAACAGACTGGATCACCCGGATCTACATAAATAGATGACCCCACAGATGATAAAGGTACACGATCTCTAAGCCTACATTTGACACTTCATCTAACTATCACAGTACCCGTACTGACTTTGCCATCGGAGGGCCATAAGCCGGGCCAACCGGCGGTGGTCCTAACCTTTCTTGGTGATTGCAGGTTCCCCAATCTACACCATTCATCTCCGATTGGAGGTCAGACGATGAAAAATCAAAGTTGGTCTCTAACTAACATCTGTTAGTCAATTTTTTGCGTTAACAATAACCATAATCCCATTTGTCTAGCTTTCGACCCAAACCGGATCATATTTTATAATAAATATAAATAATGATATATTTGCATAGTTCTGGATACTGACGGCTTCTTTCTGAGAAGTCATTTCATTCATCGCGTTGAATTGGGTCAAACCTCGAAGACATACAATTTTTTTCATTTAGAGATCTCGGAATGACCGCTTGACCATTCCATTGCGTCCAGAACGCTCGAAATACCGAAGATAGGCTCAAACGGAACTTGAAAACACTTAAAATTGAGTCTGGTGCACCCGTAAACATGTTCTGTAATTGGCTGATTTTTTTTTGTGCATGGGACTTAATTTATGGGTGCGTGGGCTCCAACGCACCTTTAAATTAAGTGCCTGATTTTTTTATGAATTTATGAATGCATGGGACATTTTTCGGGTGCGTAGGACACCAATATGCAAATCTAAATTACATTGAATTTATGGACGCATGAGACTCGAATTTATGGACGCGTGGGCCATTTTTCGGGTACATGGGAGTCCGATGTACTTGTATGAATTTGGTCGAATTTATGGACACGTGGGACAATTTGTGGGTGCGTGGGACCGAATTTATGGGTGCGTGCCCACACTTGTGATTTTTCAAAATTCAGACCTGTGGTAGTCTTGGTCGGAGTAATCTTCCGGTGGAAGACGTTGGTGATCGGAAAGGTATTTCGGCGACTGGGAAGGGTTTCCAATGATCGGAAAGGTATTCCGGCGAGGGTTTTCCGGCGGAAATCTCAAATACCCAGAGGATAGGAGCTCTCTCTCTCTCTCTCTCTCTCTCTCTCTCTTTCAAAACATGCAAATGAATAGTCGGACGGGGTATTTATACCCGAAAATATCGAAACTCGGCCAATGAGGGGTTGCCACGTGCCACACACCCCTAAAATACCTCCAACACACCCCAAAATCGATGTGTGGAGGTCCAACTCACTCGAAAAGACATTTTAAAATTTGCTGAATTTATGAGTGCATGGGACCCTAATTTTATGGGTGCGTGGAACGCAATGCACCCTTTAAATTGATTTCTTACCTTTGAAGAATTTTTGGGTGCGTGGGCACCCGAATTTATGGGTGCGTGGGACTCCATGCACCAAGAAATGAGTTTTTCGATTTTGCTGATTTTTCGGGTGCATGAGTACCCGAATTTATGGATGCGTGGGAGTTCGATTTTATGGATGCGTTGACGGACTTTTGAACTCCACTATTTGGGTTTTGAATTTCGATGAGTTTGTGGGGCCCGTTTGATGATGAAAGTACATGCATTGTTCATCATAAATCATAATGAAGTTATGGGTTCAATTTCGGACGGTCCCGATCATGGTGGTTCGCGGGGCCCACTGGAGATTTCATCCAAAATTGGCTAAGGGGATTTTTGTAAATCTCCGTTTTGCGTGCATCGGGAGGCATTTTTATGGGATTCTTTTGGAGGTGTTTGGCCATTTTGCTTGTTTTGAGGACCCCTACATTTTGGGACCCCAACAACTACCTTTCAGGTTATCGACCTGACTCATGAACAAAGTTGAGGGTTATCAAGCGACGAAAGTTCGTCTCCTCAATAGAGCAGCTCCTTGCAGCTCGGATCTGTCTCTCCTGTGTAACAGAGAGAGCCACCCGAATGGTCGCTGAAATTGCAAACACAGAAAAATAAACTTCAAGGGATCTAAAAAAAAAACTAAGGATGTAGACCAAAGTGTTAGCAAGGCAGGTAGGTCGGAGTGTTGCCCGACCTGCCAGAGCGAAATCAGCTTGGACTTTGTACTTCGAAAGTTGAGGCTCGTCCGATGAAGACTCCCAATTTCTGGACGGGAAGAACCACTTGCTTTTTCAAGTCTTGGTGGAAGATGGCAGACCTGTCAACAACGAGCCACCCTGGCCCGGAAGTGAAGAAAAATAATAAAGTCCCGGACCTCCTAAGAACTTGAGACAATACATCGAGAACAGCTCGTTCGAGGTTAGTTCTTTATTTCCAACTCTTTGCCACAAGATGTAGCACCCCACCATACATCTCCAGGCATTAGGCTGCAACTGACTCAAGGACAAACCTAAAAGGCTAAGGACCTCATGCACAAAAGGGTGCAGAGGTAATCACAGCTTGGTCTCTGAATGTGTCACGCCCCAAATTCGGTTCTCGACGTCCATTCGTTATAACCCGAATTCAGAGGTGGCAGCCTCCGTAGTACCCCGATCTCGGATCCTAACCTCACACGCCAGGTTCCGATCCTGGGATACCACAAGGAGGATTTTAGGGTCTGAAATTTTTTTTTTAAAACATGAGCATCACCATATGAGTACCATCAAAGACAAACACAATAATTCCACTAAATCATTTCGTTTATATACAGTACTGAAAGGTAAATATACAATGCATAAATATAAAAGTTGTGCACACTTCGGCACCTCCTGCTACTGCACTACAAACTCCAACTCAACGTTGCTGATATACTCTGGTAGAACCTGCAGCGTAACAAACGCGCATAAGCTTCGAACGAAGCTTCGTGAGTGCGTGTGTGCGTGCACAATGCGTATGACAAGCATGATAAATATCAGAGTAAGCAGTAAAGAATGATGAGAACTTTAAACCAAGACTTCGCCCAATTAGGCTACACGATCATGTGATATGAATAACCAGTCTATCACGGCTATGCAAGCATGCAATACATATAACTAGCCTACCATGGCTATGCAAGCATGCAATACAGGTAACCAGCCTACCAAGGCTATATACTCTTACTATGCAATGGCCTACAGGGCCTAATGTCACATACAATGATCCAATGCATGTATGCAAATCACCACCTCTCAGTACAGTGGTCCAGATACGAACAGTCAAAACGCAATCACGTAAGCAATGCAGGAATCGGAACTGGTAGCTCGCCCAGTGTGGTAGCTCGCCCAGGCTTACAGCCTCGCCCACATCACACCCGCCCACATCAGGACCGTCCCACACCATACAGAACATCAGTCACATCACTGATACCAATACCATCTCTGAAACGGAACATCACCGGGGTCTCACAGACCTCACTACTCACCAGTAGAATGCCAAAGCCTATCTGGTGCAATAGCGGACCTACTCACAGCTGGTCAAACTCAACCCCCTTTGCCAACACTCTTCCGGCAGGTTAGGTCAGACCTCCTTCCAAACTGACCACGTGCAGTGGATAACACCGCCGTTTGGTATTCGGCATACTGGTGTATGATTAAACCACCCGGTCCTTGAATGGAGCACCCACCTTGGTACCAACGGGATCAGGGACTTTCACCCAGGGACATCTTTGGCATCCAGTTTAAAGATAACATATTTCCGGTGTTCCTGCAAACCACGATAGAGCTGTGGTTGCAACGTAGTAACCATGCTATATGCGGCACAAGCAGACGGTGCAAAATGCAACCATGCATACAAACGTGGGACGACATGCCCGTGCAAGTCTCCAAAGAGCACCATAAAACTATAAGGTCTCAGACACAATGTCACCGTCAGCTGGTAATGAATTGCACGACAATCACGACCGATATGGCCGGTTGATACAAGACAATCAGATGAGCCAAGCATTCATGATGCATGAGTCAAGTATACAGTATGAGTGCCAACAAGTAGTTCATCTACCACGATGGCTATAAATCAATCTAGTCCAACCTATTTGAGATATGATTAAGATGAGGGGACACATATGAATGATCGAGTCATAGTGCGGGATGTCGCTAGCCAGGGAATCTCGCACCAAGGGCTACAAGGTATGCTAAGCTATTCCTACCATACAGTGTAAGTCAGGATGATAGATTCCTGTCCTCGAATAGTCCCATACCTATTGGAGGGGTTTGCGATAGAGAGCACATGAATTACATTTGCGCAACTACATCTCGAATGCTTTATGAATGCGTTTATGCCCTAGTGGTCCCCAACTAACAATGGTGATTCGGGATGCATACTCATTACACATGCATGGTGGTCGTCGAAGCATATAGTATAAAGATCACATATGAGTATTCCAAATAACACTACGTGTGGCAACAGACATACTAAAAATAGCATAAAAGATAATTCACTTATAATACAAAGAAACATAAAGAGATAAGACTCTAAATGGATGGTATACAACAACACAGATGGTCCAACAACTGAACGGTGTGGATTAACCTTCAATATTTAGATAACCCAAATGGAAAGAAAATAATTGAAAACACTACCGACACATCAAAGGTAGAACCTACTGGAGCGGCAAGAGTAGAATACCCAAAGTCATGCCGAGACCCATAATCCTGTAGTACCGTTGGGATAAACACAATAATGGTCCATAAAAGGAATATTATAGAACGGATTGAAAGATAGACAGGTTATGACAGAGAATCATAAATGGTAGGGAAATCTGAGACAGATGATCAATACGATGAGGTCCAAAAGAGACGACAGGTCTAACCTCATACTACAAGATAGGCTCCATATAATGGATGGCCTAGATGACGTACGAACGTCGAGGATGAGCCCCATACTCGTCCTATAGGTAAATGGACGGTGTGGATGAGATATACACAATATGGTGGTCTTTTAATAGTTGGGTACAAGGGTAGAAGGGGTGAGTCATATGAGTATACACAAGCTGAGTTACCAGGGTCAATCAACATGGTGAGTCAACAAGGTGAGTCAACAAGGCAGGTTGACAAGACGGGTCAACATGGTGAGTTAATAAGGTGAATTGACAAGACGGCTCAACAAGGTGAATTTAAGAAGGTAGCCCTGCGACTTGGATCAAGCAAACTCTAAGGATGACCTTTAAATAAGGGTTTACTCAACTAATCATCAAGGTGGATCTACGGGATGGACAATGCGGTCATTCGAACACACACACATTAAGGTGGTCCCAAAGCCATCCTGTACATAACATGCTAGGGTCCATTCATTTGGATGGTTTGGATCAAGCACAAAATTAAGGCGGTCCTAATGGATGGCCAACATACATATCGCACCATGGAGGCCAATGGCTGACGTGGATAGAACACATGCATAACAAGGTGGACCCGGGGTTGGGTATAACCGCACGAAGGAGTGGGGAAGCCACATACATTAATGGGCCCCAACAGTTTGGGATCAACTCAATATTTGTGCTTTCCCACTAATCAAGTGAGATGGCAAACAAACACCATGGTGGGGCCCGCACACCACACGTGTGGAACCCCACCCATGGCTGGGTGACTTATGAACAGGAAGGATGGCAAATAAACATAACAGATGGGTCCTGTAAAGTTTCCAATGGTAGGCATTCAATCACCCTTATTTTCTACATGTGGCCCACCTAAAACTGGGCCCACACCCCTGCCAAAAAGAACGACATGATATACTCAACATTCATCAAGGTGGGACCCAAAGTCGGGCCCCATCACCTTTGGTTAGATGGAAAAATAAACATTACAATGGCCCCAAGGAAGGTTTCAAAGGTGGGCATCAATGACCATTGTTTCCTACAATGTGGTCCACTTGAGGTTGGGATTTACCTCATTATGAGGGCCCATGGCCCTAAAATAATATGGAAAAACAGATGGGCGGCATACATAAAACAGATACATCGTGGTGGGACCCACAGAGCGTAGCACCCAAATGGGCCCCAAGAGTTTTGAATCAAACTAATATTTTTGTTTTCCCATTAATCCATGTACATGTGATCTTATGGACAGGTTGAATGACAAATACACACCACTGTAGGGCCTGGGAAGGTCTCAACGGTGGAAATCATTATTCCCACTATTTCCTGTGGCATGGCCCACTTGAGGTTTGGATATGCTTAACTTTTGGGCTCAGCCACTAAATGAGCCGGAAAAAAAAACATATGGACGGAATTGATAAGGCACATACATTATCGGTGGGCCCAACGAGTGGGGCCCATTGCCATGCCCAGAGGGCTGGGCCGCTGGGCAGCAGCGTCCCCTGGACGCTGTCTGTCCAGTGGCCAGCTTGCATTTTTTTATTTTTTTTTATTTTTTTTTTTTTTATATCCTCTCCTCAAGTGGGGCCCACAAGCCTTTGATCAAGCTGATATTTTTGTTTTCCCTTCTTACATGCATGTATGAACTTATGAACAGATTGGATCTCAGATAAACATCATGGTGGGCCGCAGGAAGGTTTCAAGGGTAGGGCCACTGTCCCTACTATTTTTCTGTGGTGGGGCCCCCTTGAGACTTGGATCTGACTCATTCTTGGGGTCATGCCCTAAAATGATCTCCCCAACTGGATGGACGGTGTGGATACAGCACATACATCATGGTGGGACCCACAGGGTGGCCCACCTGCTGGCACCCCACGAGCCCAGCGTCCACGGACGCTGGGTACTTCCAGCGCGTCAGAGACTGCGCCCTTCCTTCTTCTCTCTTTCTTTCTTTTTTTTTTTTTGTTTTTGTGAGGTTTTGATCGAGTGGGGCCCACATAAGAGTGATCTACTCCGTCTATCAGCTGGGTCATCTCATGATGAGCCCAATGAGCCCAATATTGAGTATGTTACGGGGTCTATAAACACCAGTGTGGGCCGAGGCAGTCTCGACAGTGGACATCATATTATCCACTGTTTCCTGTGGTGCGGTCCACTTAAGAATTCAATCTGCTTCATATTTGGGCCTTAGCCCTAAACCGATATGGGAAAACAGATAGACGGTGTGGATGGAACACAAACATCAAGGTGGGTCCCACGAGTGGGGACCCCTCCCAGCCGTCCTGACGCTGGACGGTTCCAGCGTCCCAGACGCTGTGAACGTCCAGCGCTGGACGTTCTTTACCTTTTTTTTTTTTTTTTTCTTTTTTTTTCTTGTTTATCAAGTGGGGTCCACTTGGAGACGATCCACTCCGCTCATTAGGTTTCCCAGCTCGTTAGGGACCTAATAAGCCCAATATTGGGCAGGTGATTCCGTCTACAAACATCACGGTGGGCCAAAGAAGTTTCGACAGTAGGCATCCTTGCCTTTACTGTTTTCTATGGTGTGGTCCACCTGAGATCTGGATTTACTCCATTTTTGGTGTCCAGCCCTAAAATGGGCTAGAGAAACAAATGGACGGCGTGGATCACATACATACATCAAGGTGGGTCCCACGAGTGGGGACCCACAGTCAACGCCCAAGCCCCAGCGCTGCTGGGCAGCAGCGTCCTCTGGACGCTGGCTGTCCAGCGGCCACCTCCTTTACTCTCCTTCCCTTTTTTTTTTTACTTACTTATTTATTATTATTATAATTATTACTACTACATGTATGTGGGGCCCATTCATGGACGATCCAGACCATCCCTCTCATTGCCCAACACAAGGTGGGTCCAAGGAAAGAAAAATGAAGGGTAAACGATAAAAAAAGGGGGAAGGTTTGCACTCACAATGATGGTTGGACGGTTGGATTGCTGATCGGACGGTCCGGATGATGATCGGGGTCCTCCAAGCTAGATCTCCACCTTCAATCTCTCTAACTCTCTCTTTCTCTCTCTTGATCTCCCTCCAAATCTCTCTACTTCTCTCTCTTCTCTCTCTTCTCTCTCTCTCCCTCTCTCTCTCTCTCTCAAATCTTGCAATTGAGAAGGCCACCCCCCCCCTACGTATGGCTCTTGTATGGGAGAGGGGGGGGGGGGGGGGGGGTACATGAGATGCTTATGATGATGATGGGAGAGGACATGGGGGAATGGGTTAGAGTTGACTTTTGGAAGTGAGAGGATGGGGTGGGTATGGTGATGATGGCTAGATAATGATGGAGGCATGGGTGAGGGTGATGGTGATAGATTTGACATGTTGTTAAGAATTGTGCAAGTGGGGCCCACGCCACACGCGCGTTGCGTGGCCCACCTCGAATTGCACAAACGTATGCATCTAACACACCGGGTATCGCCATGGGGCGTGCCGCGCGGCGTTGGAATCGTGGCGCCCGCGCGGTTGCAAGGGTACAAGTCTTGGGTCGTTGCGGTACTAAATCAGGGTCGCGATCAAGGCTCTCTAATCTGGTCCGTCCGGGACGTACCGGTACTGAAAACTAAACGTACGGAGGGCAATTCAGGGTACGGGTCTTACAGAATGCATCAAGGAAATTACTACCTCCCCCTGGCGAGGTCGGCTCGGTCTATCACCTCTGTCAAGAACCTTAAACTCTGTGGAATCGGGAATTTCGTATGTTTCTCTAGCTACATCCAGCTCGTCCAGGGTAATTTGTGAGATTACGCAATCTAATTCACAGGGTTCCTTATGAGCCATTGCACTTCTAGTGACCGACTCAGGAGGTTCAGATTTCCCTTCATCTACGGGATCTACTATCCTAGAACCGGATTCTCTAGGGTTCACCTCTTGGGGGCCCAGCGAGGGTGGGTCCGACTCAGAATATTCGAACCTCACCTTGGGAATAGCATCAAAGTCTGAGTTTTCCGGCATGGCGAAATAAAAAGAAGAAAAAGAGATCTTCAAAGGTTGAAAAAGCGTACCAAGAATGCTAGTACACCGACCTGAGAAAGAGGATCAGAGAAGAAAAGAAAGGAAAAATCAAAAGGTTCGGATGCTCAGGGAGACAGAGAGCCTGAAAGCTGAAGAAACGAGAATTTTTGAATTTTTGGCTAAGTCTAAAGTTTTATATTCAAAGGATTTCCTTGCATTTAATGCAGAGACGCCATGTGGCAAGTTCTGACTCGATCGTACAAAAAGTAATGCATGGTGCCTACACGTAGCAGCACCCCGTTTATCAAGACTCTACGAGCGCCCCACATTGTACGAGCGAATGATGACGCCTCGATTTTTCAAATGACTCATTAAATCCTAGTTTCCCGCCTGCCTAAACGGTGGCGGTATAGCTACCAAAAGCTAAAAGCAACCGGGTCAGCTTATCTTCTTTGACAAGTTACTCTCGAGCCAAACGAGCTAAACTCGAGAGTAAGGAGGCTTCTGTTATGGGTAAATTACGAGCTGACCCTCAGGTCGTAATTAGAAACGACTTGGATACAGGTCAAAATTATCCGACCTGACCTGAGGACAAACTCTCTGACCTCGTCAGGGAGAAGACCTCGTTCATGAGACGACTTAAGCCTTATCATCGCAAATCCCGTAATCTTAGGCTTCTGCCAAGATAGTAGGAGAAAGATTCAGAGAGTCGTCAACTGATAGAGAAACGTCTCTAGCAACTATGGAATGGCCTGAAGATCTTGGAAGTCCGAGATCTCCTCCGCAGAGATTACATTTCATAATAGGAATGCGATATCGTAACTTAGGTCTATAAAAAAGAAGGGTTCTCCTCATTACCAAGGTACATACACAGATACACAAAAAGCTCTTACTCATAAAAGAAAAGAGGAGATTATCGATTCCAAGAGCTCTGACTGACTTAGGCATCGAAGGACTAACGGCCAGTCCCCGGTCCCCTCTTAGTCTGTGTTTATTCTTGCATATCTCCAATAGGCAGATCGGAATCCCTTTACATCTTCGAGGTCAATCATTGATCTCACCTCTCTCGTTATTAAAATTCAGCAACAACAATGCTCATTGGATGTGCTAAAACAAAGTAGACCCTATTCTATCTTAGATTAGGTCAAGTGGGATCAACTAGGGTTCAGTGTACTTAATTGACTCAGTTTTAGGTCTTAAGCGGCGTTAGGCCTCTCACACCCACGTCCGACGATTCGTCGATCGATGCAGCACGAAAGATGGGCTCCAGTGGACTTAATCGATATCCGTTTTATATCCTTTTAGGGCATGATCCAAAACATGAGGCACATCGAAGACCCAAGTGGACAACACCAAAATCAATGGTGGCCATGATTGGGGTAATTTTTCTTCGTTTTGGGCGTGGATGGCTAGAGAGTCAGGGGCTTGTTGGGCCCACCATGCTTTATGTAGTTCATCCACTCCATCCATCTGTTTTTAAAGATCATTTTAGCGAATGATCCCAAAAATGAGGTAGATCAAAGGTCCAAGTGAACCACACTAAAATCAATGGTACTTTATCGTTGAAAAATTCTTGAGGGCCATAGAAGTTTTGGATCAAGGTGATATTTGTGTTTTCCCTTCATCCATGTCTGTGTGATCTTATGAACAAGTTGGATGACAAATGAACATCATTGTGGGCCCTAGGAAGGTTTCAACGATGGAAATCATTATTCCCTTATTTCCTAGTGTGGTCCACTTGAGCTTTGGATATGCTTTAGTTTTGAGCTCAACTTTTAAAATGATCTGAAAAAATGGATGGACGGGGTGGAGAAAGCACATACATTCACATTGGGCCCAACACAGTTTACTAAGTAGGATAAGACGTTGCTGAACGTGGTACACACCTATTTAAGGGACTTTTTTGGTCGACGCCTCGACGGCTTATTGTCATTCGCCGACGGCTAAAAGCCATCACGAAAAAAAGGCAGAACCGGCGGGAAAAGCCCTTTTCTGGTAGTGTCAGTTTCATCTCTGAAGTGGGCGTTCGACGTCTAACACCCATATCCCATGCGTGATGAAAGTTGCAGCCTGAACGGAAGTAATTTGAGGTGCGTAAATCAAGTAGACCCTATTTAAACTCGAGTAGGGTCAAGCAAGGTCAAATAGTATTCAGTGCCCTCAACTGACTCAGATTCGGTCATAACTTTTTTCGAGCCTCCTAGGAGCACGTCCAAGGTGTTTGAGAAACTTCGACCTGAATAGTGCTCGTTTGAAGTGCCGAAACACATTAGACATTATTTTTATCTTAGGTGTGGTCAAGCACGGTTTATCAGGGTTCATTAGCCTTAACTGAATCAGATTTCACTCAAAACTGGTACTAAACTCCCCAGGAACACATCCTACGTGTCATAAAAATATCGGCCTGAAAAGGCTCGTTTGAGGCACCAAAATGGAGTAGATCCGATTCAGGATCAGGTGGGACAATTGGGGTAAAGTAAGGTTAAGTAGCCTTAACTGGCTCGAATTCAACTAGAAAATGGTGTTGAGCCTCCGAGGATGATGTCCGACTTGTTAGAGAAATTCCGTCGAGAGTCATGTTTGTTTAAGGTGCCAAAACCGAGAAGACCTAATTCTTGCTCTGGTGGGGTCAATCGGGTCAATTATGGTTTAGTCACCTTAATGGGTCTGATTTAGTTTGAAACTAGTGGAGTGCCTCCTAGGACCACGTCCGATATGTTAATGAAATTTTGGCTTGAACAGGGCTTGTTTGAGGCATGAAAACGTAGTAGACCCTACTCTAGGTTTGGGTTGGATCAATTGGGGTCATGTAGGGTTCAGTAGCCTTAACTGGCTTGGATTCGGCTTCAAAATTTTCTTCGGTGTCCTAGGAGTACCTCCTTCGTGTTAGGGAGCTTTCATGCTGAAGGACCCTTTTTTTGAGGTAGCCAAATTGAGTCAACCCTATTCCAACTCTAGTGTGGTCAAGCGGGGTCAACTAAAGGTTGAGAGACCTTAACTGGGTTGGATTCCACTAAAAAATGTTCCTAAGCGTCCAAGAATCACGGTCGACGTGTCAGAAAAATTCTGTGTTGAACAAGACTTTTTTAAGGTGGTGAAACGGAGTAGACCTAAATTTAGCTTGGGTTGGGTCAAGCGTGGTCAACAAGGGTTCAATGGCCTTAGCCAGCTCTGATCCAGCTCGGTGCTGGTATCGTGCCTCCAAGGACCACGAGAGACATGTCAGTGAAATTTTGATTAGAACAAGTCATGTTTGAGGTGCTGAAATGGAGTTGACCTCAATGTATTTATTCTATGTCTATGCTATCCGCTCGTTTTTCCGGATCATTTAAGGGCATAAGGCCAAAAAATGAAGAAGATCCAAGTCTCAGGTGGACCATATATTGGTTGGATTACAAATAAGAATTTCAGTGACCCCGTTGAAGTTTTTAGTTGTTAAGAATTTACATGACTGTTTCATTTGTTATGGTCTATTTTTCTTCAATCTGCTTCATTTTTCGGATCATGCCTTGGAATGAGCGGTCAAAATGGAGGGACGGTGTGGATGTAAGGGACATATCAACGTGGGCCTCACACTTAGTGTTTTACCTACATTAGTTGTTTGAGCCTGGGATGCACCCAATATGCCCCCGAGGGTAGGTGGATTGACTACCAAGACCGCCATTAGAAAGCTGGGTTTTGTATGGTGCTCCGTGTGGGCCACCATGGTTTATTTTATCTATCCACACCACCTAATTTTTTTCCAGATCATTTGATGGGATGAGCAAAAAAATTAGCCAGATTCAATTATGAAAAAGACCACTCCACAAGCAAGCAACGACCTTAACTGGCTCGGGTGGGTTCCATGCCCTTAACTAGCTCAAATTTGGCTCGAAATTGGTGTCACGCCTCATAGGACAAAATTTTAGCCTGAACGGGCTCGTTTGAAGCGCCGAAATGTAGTAGACTTAAGTATCACTCGGGTGGGGTCAAGCGAGGTCAATTAGGGTTCAGTGGCCTTGCATAGCTTGAATTCGACTAGAAATTGGCCTCGAGCCTCATAGGACCTCGTCCAACTTGTCTACAAAATTTCAGCCCGAATGGAGCCCATTTTAAGCGTCGAAATGTAGTAGACCTGATTTTGGCATAGGTGGGGTCAAGCGGGTCAAGTAGGGTTCGGTGGGCTTATCTGGTTCAGATTCGGGTTGAGATTGGTGCCAAGAATTTTAGCACCACATACGATGAGTCACCAAACATTCGACTCGAATGGTGTTGGTTTGAGGTGCGAAAACGGAGTAGACCCTATTCCGACTTGGGTGTGGTGAAGCGGGGCCAACTACGGTTCAATGGCTTACTTGGTTTGAATTTGGTTCAAAAATTGTGTTGAGCCTCCTAGGACTATTTTGACGTGTAAGCAAAATTTCAGCCACAACGGGGCTATTTTGAGGTGCCAACACAGAGTAGACCCGATTCTTACTCGAGTGGGGTCAAGTAGGATCAACTAGGGTTCAATTACCTTCAGTAGCTTGGATTCGGCTTGGAATTTGTATAGGGCCACCTACGTCCATGTCCGATATGCTATAGAAATTTCGGCCTGAATATGGCTCATTGAGTCGTGAAAACAGAGTAGAGTGATTTTGGTTCGGATGTGGTGAAGCAAGTTAACCAGAGTTCTATAGCATTAACTGGCCCGTATTTGGCTCAAAACTTCTTTTTTTTTCCCCAGCCTCCTACGAGCTCATCCAACATTTCAGTGAAATTTCAGCCCGAACGGAACTAGTTTGAGGCACGAAAACAGAAAAGACCTTATTCCAACTCAAGTGGGTTCAAGCAAGGTCAAATAGTGTTTGGTGGTCGCAAATGATTCAGATTCAGCTCAAAAAAAAAAAAAATTGAGCCTCTAGGAGCATGTCCTAGGTGTTGGAGAAACTTTGGCCTGACTAGGGCTCATTTGAGGTGCCGAAAGGCAGTAGACACTAGCTTGGGTTTGGTCAAGCGATGTTTATCAAGGTTCAACCGATGTCACTGGGTCAGATTCGGTTTGAAACTGGTAGACAACCTCCTAGGACCAGGTCTGAGGTGCGAATGAAATTTTGGCTCCAACAGGGCTAGTTTGAGTCATGGAAACGTAATAGACCATATTCTGGCTCTAGTGGGATCAAGCGGGGTCATGTAGGGTTTAGTGGGCAGTTTGGATTCGGTTCCAAGCTTTTTTCAAGTCTCTTAAGAGTATGTCCTACGTTTTTGGGAAACTTTCGTGCCGAAGGGGGCTCATTTGAGGCGCCGAAATGGATTAGACCTTATTCTAACTCTAGTGTGGTCAAGTGGAGTCAAGCAGGTCCAGTGGCCTTAACTGGCTTGGATACCCTCAAAACTGTTGTTGTGCCTCTAGGGGGATGTTTGGCGTATCAGAAAAATTTCATCTTCAGTAGGGCTTGTTTGAGGCGTCGAAATAGAGTAGACCCGATTCCAACTCAGGTGGGGTCAAACAGGTCAAGAAGGTTCATTGGGCTTTAATTTGGCTCGAATCTGGTGTCGAGCCTTCTAGGACCACGATCGATATGTTAGTGAAATTTTGAGAAGAAGGAGGCTCTTTTGAGGTGCCGAAATGGAGTAGACCTGAATCAGGCTCGTTTCAACGATGGTAAGCCACAGACTTACTTTTTCCTACCGTGAGATCCACCTTGTGCTAGATCAGTCTGAATTTTGGGCCCACAACCTAAAATGAGATGGCAAAAATGGTGGACGGTTTGAATTTATGATTAGTATCAGGAAAGTGAGGTCTACTGAAATTAAAGTTATTTGAAGAAGTGACGCATCTTTGTCGGGAGCAGACTAAGTGCTACCCCTGCTGAAACCAATGCGGTTCGACCCTTAAAGTGGGGCCCACCATAATGTATGTTTTTTATATCCACGGCGTCCATCTGTTTTGAAAACTTATTTTCGGGCCTGGTCCCAAAAATTAAGTAGATTCAAATCTCAGGTGTACCATAATACAAAAACAGTAGTAATCAACCACTAAGTAGATTCAATGTATTTGTTGTATATCCACGGAGTCTATATCTCATTTTAGGACGTGATCCCAAATCTTAAGAAGAGCCAAATCTCAGGTGGACCATACAACTAGAAACAGTGATGATCGACCAATAAAAATTTATAGGCCACAAAAGTTTTGCATCCAGCTGATCTTTGTATTTTTCCTTCATCCAGGTCTTCTTGACATTATCAATAGATTGGATTGAAAATAAATTACTAATACCTTACGATGGGTTCTTTTGAATTTTTAATGGTGAGGCACTCAATCACCACTGTTTCCAGCGGTATGGTCCACCTGAGATTTGGATCTGCATAATGTTTGGAACCCCATACTAAAATGGTATGTAGAAACGGATGGACGGCGTGTGTATATATATATATATATATATATATATATATATATATATATATATATATATATATATATATATATAACATAGTCCATGTGGGCCCCACGGTAAGGGTACCACCCACTAAGCTGTTCCCCGGGTCACACCTTCTCCGCTACCTAAGCTGTTCCCCGGGTCACACCTTCTCCGCTACCTGCGACGGGCTATACCTTATCATCACAGGATTCTCTGAGTTGCCAATTGGTCCTCAAAGATAAAATCCACGGGATGGAGATAGGACACTGCTTATCTCTCCTCAGCTTTCTTTTTAAGGTGGAGGAGGATACACGGCGTTATTTTTGTCCTTATACTTAGCTTTCACTGCAGAGGAGACAGCGCATCGGCCTTCTAAGTCTTCTTCCACATGGGATGAAAATGGGAAGCAAAATATAGATATAGCCAATGGTCATCATCCAATGATAAAATTCTTCTCCAGTGGGCCGGTCCTCAGCAGAAGAAGATCCCGGACGGGCGCGGATTTCCTGCGAAAGCCTTGTGCAGGAAGTTCCTGCGCTGGGGACCAAGGTGGGGCCCACAGTGATTTGTTTTGATAAATCCACCCCGTCCATCCGTTTTGGGAGCTCATTTTAGGACATGAGAACAAAAATGAACCGGATCCAAGAGGGCCGAAAACGTAAGGATTGAACGTCCACAGTTGAAATATTTGTGGAGACACAGGAGTTTCTAATCAGGATAATATTTGTGTTTCCAGTTCATCCGAGTAGTAGTGACGTTATTAACGGTATGGATGTTATATAAACATCACTGTGGACCTCAGGAAGGTTTCAACGGTAGTAATTTACCTACCCACCTTTTCCTTTAGTTCGGCCCACGTAAGTCTTGGATCGGGTTCATTTTTGTTCTTATGTCCTAAAATGAGCTCCCAAAACGGATGGACGGGGTAGATTTATCAAAACACATCACTGTGGGCCCCACCTTGGTTCCCAGCGTCCTGCACAAAGCTTTCGCAGGAAATCCGCGCCCTACACGAGCTAATTTGCTGGTATGAGTGCGTGTCGCCTGCAGACAACAACTTCGCCGGTCCTCTAGCGCGAGCTCCGTGTTCATAACAACGGTTCAAAGAAAATCAAGATCATGTGGGCCCTAAAATGATGTATTTAACATATATCTACACCGTCCATCCAGTTTACAAGATCATTTTTGGGCATGATCTAAAACATGAGATATATCCAAATCTAAAGTGGATCACACCACAAAAGGCAGTGGGGACAATGATTTTCACCATTAAAACATTCCTAGGGCCCATCATGATGTTTATTTGCCATCCAAACTGTTCATAAGGTCAAATAGACCTGGATGAAGGGTAAAAACACATATCAGATTGATCCAAAACTTCTGTGACCACCAAGAAGGTTTCAATGGTCGACGTTCAATCTCCCACTGCATTCTGAATTGTAGTCTACTTGATCATTAGATCTGTCCTATTTTCGGATTAAACATTTATAACGATGTCGCCAAATGGACGGACGGTTTGGATATACCACGAACCTCATGGTGGGGCCCACAGAAATTGGTGACGTTAATACACCAGCGAGCTCGCTGGTGTGCAGTTCATCAGCTAATCGGCTTCCTAGTTAATTAATACTACATTTCCAAGAAATTTTAATCATACAATAGTGGTGATGGAATGGTGTCAGATGGGATTAACATCATTTATAGGGCACTTATTACATGTCTGGCAACATGATATTATATGGGATTAATAATCATCCCATTTTCTAAGTTCGGGATCAAATCCTTCTCTTGACAAATACAATACTACACTATATATGTGAAGTCTTTTGCTTGGTGGACCATGGAATTGTAATAAATGCACCACATTTCACATATACAACTTGAATGTCACGGGTAAAAGGCACTTATGGATAGGTAGCATTGATAAAACAAACATGTCAATGTACGGCTACACCTATAATGGATTTTGAAATCCACATAAATTCAGCAAAATTCACCCTTGGCATAGGAATATGTGATATCAAGATTAATCCAAACCTTCCTATTGTTATCAAACATGGGATAGAATTGGCATAGGCTCAAATACAATTCCATACCACCTAAACCCATCTAATACCCTGCCCAAACTGGCAAGGGTTAAGCGTGTGGCCCACATTTTTTATTTGCCTACCTGACTGGAACTCGAACCTACCTGACCCTGAACCCGAACCCAAACACAACCTGACCGAAACCCGAACCCGAACCTGGCCCGAAGCACCCGAAGGTGCTTCCAGAATGTCTCAAACATGAGACCTTTTTTCTCTCTAAAATTACGCCTTTTGGATTAACACACTTGTAAATGCGTATGCGTGTGGAAGGTTGGAGCAATTATAATTATAGCTACGTCCTAGGGGGGCATTAAGACCTTTTAAAATTCTTTTTACCTACTTACACAATTTAACGAATTAAACTTAGTAAGTAAGAACACTTCGGCTTTCCAGCTTAAGTGGGTCCAATCACTAGACTAACACATGGTTTAAGCAACAAACAACCTAGTCTAAACAAGTATAGATTATCAAATAATTAAACTAATCAATTTCCTAATCTATGCAACCTAAGTATACTATTTGAGGATGGATCAAATAAGCTCAAGTTTACTCAAGAGAGTGAAAGTACATCTTGTGTGTGTGGATGTGTCTATCTAATGCCTAGCATACATTCCAATTAAGCATTCATACTTAAACAATTAAACACAATGCATAATAAAAAATGTGCTCAAATCAATCACAAACACAAGCATGTATAGTGGTTCGACTTCGAGTCTACTCCACTCCTAGTTCAAGTACTCAACCCCTTTGAGCACACCGGCATTCACTAGGGAATATAAATCCAGTTCCTCCCAACAAAGGTGTTTTAACTCGGATCCACCCAACCGAGGAGTTTACAGGTTCCTCCCAACCTACACGTTTACACCCGTGTTGGTATCTCCCATTTAGAGACTTGTTTAGGCCCTACAACCGAGCCAAGGTCCTGCAACCGAGCCTTAATAATTTTATACTCTACAACCAAGCCAATGTCATATAATCGAACCTTAATGGTTTTAGACTCTACAATCGAGCCAAGGTTCTACAACCAAACCAAGGTTCTACAACTGAACCTAGCTTTCACTCTCGCAGGAGGCTCCCTAATTGGAGACTCAATTCGACCCCACAACTAGGTCCAGGTCTTACAACAAAACTTATCGAGTTTGGAGATAACTTACAAATGACAACTTACTTGTCGAATTGAGCCCCGTTGATGCGTCGCTTCAGATTGCTTGATCTCCGTTCTCCCGTGCTTCAATCAGCTCCCCTTACGCTCCCCCGATGTTAATGTCATTGCATCACCAATGCTCCAGCTTCAACGATCAATCCCCTTGCATATACTTTTCTTGAGATGACCAAGGTGGATGTGAGATAGGTTTGAGATCTCTACAACTAATGAAAATGGGTTGTTTAGAGAGTTTTACTTACATGGATTTCATTATAGAGTATTGTATAAGAATATCACTATCAAGAACAATCCAAACTCTAGAGATCAAAATGGGGATAAATGCATTTTCACCATGAGCTTGGAATGCTCTATTCTTGTGATGAATCAAAAGGAAGATGACTTGTTTGGATTAAGAATAGAGCTCTTAAAGATAAGTAATGGTAGTAGCTTCCATCTCCTCAAAATCCCTCTCTTGAGCTGAAAAATGAATGCCCCTCCTTTTATAGATTTTCTTCCAACGGTAAAAAAAGGGCAAATTCACATATCTTCGATTAATCGAAAAAACACTAAAAGAAATTAGGTTTTTACCGACAAAATAATTCGTCGGTTTTGAATCATATTTGGTTGGGAAATGTTAATACTGACGAAATTTTTCGCGGCTAACATCGTCACATAAAGGGCGTCGGTAAAGGCTTTTCCCGACGAAAAATCGGTTCGTCGGCAATAATAAAATAATTACCGATGAAAAAAATCATCGAAAAAACATATGATTTTTTGTTGGAGAAAAATGTATTTCGTCGGTAAATAGAGATTTTACCAACAAAATTTTTCGTAGGTAAAACTTTTACCTATGGATTTTTTTGTAAGGAAAACTTTTTACCTATGAAAAATTTCGTTGGTAAAAATTCTTTCTTCGCTATTACCTACGAAATATTTCATCGGTAATAGTTTTTACCAACGAAAATTTCGTAGGTAAAAGATTTACAATGAATTCTTTCCAACGAATTGTTTCGTCGGTTAAACATTTTTCTCCTCTATTACCTACGAAATATTTCATCGATAATAGTCTTCCCTTTCCCGATTCCATTTGTTTTCAAAATTCAGGAAACAATTCCTGATATACACCTATAAATAAATCTATTACAATACATTTTTATCCTATTCACATCCACATGCATACGAACAAACACAAACCACACTATCCATACACAAATAATCCATTCCACATCCACAGACAACCCACATTCATACACGCACAAGTACATTATAAGTTTAACATCCGTACATAAAAACAATCAAGAAGATGAAGGTGGAGGTGGCGGGGCATCGGTGCCAAAGCGTGCAGCGAGAGCCTAAAATATCTCCTGCATCCGTTGCTTATGCTCTAACCACAACTCCTCGATCCTCATCTCTTGTTCCTCCTGTCGCCTCTCCTCCTCCTCTCTCCACCTCTGCTCCTCCTCCTCCCTACGCCCCTGCTCCTCCTCCCTTAACCTCTCTAACTGCTCTTTAATCTCATCGACGACGACCTGTAGCTACTGAACCTCTCTCTCTCCCTCTCTCTCTCTCTCTGTGATATCAGCTCGGCATAGAGCGCTCTCACCAGCTACGAATCTGCTGGAAGCCAGCTCTAGTGGGTGTCATAAGCTTGGCACCATGGTCAAGCCTACACACATATCCAGAACGGGTGCCAAGCACCTCGCTCAGAATTTCTGGCCCACTCCACTGACTACCATCAGGAGTGGGCTGACTTGTGTATGGTGTCCATCGCCGCCTGTAATGAAAACATATGAAATTTCATAATAAATGACATGAATGACATTATTATCAATCAATGCAATTAAATTTTACAAAGTAAAGATTTTTACCCAATGCTTACTGGCTCTAGGATGAACCCAAGATCCCGTCGCCTGCCGATAATGAGTCCCTCTGTAGACGTCTACTGATCTAGGCTCCTGGCCGGTGACGGAATCTCGTTGTGCAATCAAAAGGAAAGTAGACTTATAATAAATGTCAATCAAAATAATATATCAACTTAATAATCATCAATAATTTCTTACCATGTCGTAACGATGTCGTACAAATGACTTTGAACCAGCTATGTGGATCACTTGTAACTTTTTCCTGTTCGCAGAATTTAATCTACTCCTCTTCTGAACACATTATTCAAAATACATTGTTATTAATTGCGAATTTAATTGTTACCTGAAGATATCGTAAATATGTAAATATTACCTGAAAAGCCTCCGATGAAAATCTCTCGCAGAGTATCCTCCAGTCGTCTATAGTCACGTGCGGTAGTGTAGACAGTACGGCCTCATCGTGCGTCTTGCACCGCTTGTACCGCTGGTGTAAATCTCCGCGGTACTCCTTGAACCGCTCTTTGATCATGTCATCGACGGTATGAAAATGTAAGGAACATTTAAATCGAAGACAAATTTATTCTGCAGTTTTGTAAATAATAGATTAAGGCAATAAACTTATTAAGAAAATCACTTAACCATAATTGAACTTTCATAAAAGAAAATTTCAATTTACTAAAATTTACCTGAAGGCGCTGATGTATGAGCTGTCACACATCATCTGTCACGTCCGTCCAACGGAGGATGGTGGCGGGGATCAGAGATCGGTATAGGACACCGACCTCAGACGTAAACAGCCTGACACTGTCCCCAACAAACTTAAGGCAGTCCTGTGGGAACTCTACCGCCACCCTACCCTCATGCGTAAGTCACTCTAAAATTAACCCACTCGTGGGTCCACGTCCTCTTCGGCTGGTAGAAGATGCTGTCGCGAAAAGAAATATGTAAGTAACAACATAAACAGAAATCACTAAATAAATGTCTAGACTTACATGTAGTGCCTGGTATATGCTGAACCGAAGGATCAGACGCCTGTGATGCACAATGCAACATCGATGTTGTCTGTGTCGCATCACGGGTGGAAGGGGTAGATCCAGTGCGCGAACGACCTAATCTCCTGCCTGGTGCCATGATGAATATGTCTGAAATACAAACTTATAAATTTAAACAATGTCAATGCAAGTTTATTAACATCAATATAATAAACATATTAAACTTTACAGTCCAAGTAGTGTTCATAGTAGAATGAATTTGTACTTATGCTTAGAGCGATGATAAAAATATGATTAGACCATTATACTATAATGCAAGCAGAATATAATAAAACCATAAACAGAATATAAAAGTTGAAAATTTCATTATACATTGTTATTCTATATTAAATACATATATTTCATTGTAATACGAAACAACTTCTGATCAACTATCCAAAATACTCCCTGCGTAAGTTATCGTACGCTGCAGATGTATATGTCAAGCTGTATAAAGCACTCGACATTGTTACAGCCAACATGTCAGTCACAATAGGAGAAATCTAATCTCTCGGGATTCCATTCAGATGTGCAAGTGACAATGTCTCATCTTCCATACGAAGTTTTTCGCTGGTTATATTCCTCCATCAGGTCTGAAATTTCTTTGAGATTGTATAATCTTTCATCTGAGTCATCGTCGATATATTCCTCCTTACATTTATCGACCAGACTGGGTATCTCTCTGGCCCTACCATAAGAATATAGGGCCGAAAAGTCCATCTGCAACAGCTGATGAAGTATGTTGCGTGCTTCTGCTACGCTCCGGTTTGTGGAGGACATGATCAGAAAGTGACTCAATTACAAATGTGGATTATAAACAAGTCAATTCAAGGAATAAATCATGACTCGTAAAACATATATACATGTAATAATAAAATTATTCGAATTGAAAAATGACATGTAAATCTTGTGTATATTTAATAATCATCGTCTGTATCATTATCGCTTAGGACTCTTTCTTCTTCACCATCACTATCGCTGATCAGTATTTCCTCTTCATCGTCTGCAACATCGTCATCAATGAAAGCGCTATCATCTCTAACAATGTCATTTATGATTGAGGCATCAACATGATCAGGTGGCACATCATCTCTATTCAATTGCACCACATCAATATCAATATTTTGATCATTCCCTCTATCCCAAGAAGGCATGTCTTCTTGATATGCTTGTTCAACCGACGACGTTCCATTTCTCCCTTCATCGCTATCTTCAACGTCTAGTTCGGGAACGTCAAATATGTTCCTGGGCTTTATTTTCTGCACCTACGTACCAAGAGCCGCCTAACTTGGTGTCAGCGAGGTAGAATACTTGTTCGGCTTGGCTGGCTATGATAAATGGGTTGTCTTTAAACCACTTCCGAGATAAATTTATGCTTGTAAAGTAGTCGTCAATCTGTATTCCCAACTTCTTATTTCCAATGTCCCACCAATCGCATTTAAATAAGTACACCCGCTTTCTCATACAATAACTCAGCTCAATAATATCCATCAAAACGCCATAAAAGTCAATTTCTACCTCCTCATGCGTTCCCTTCACAACCACCCCACTATTTTGTGTGGTCCTATACTTCTCACGCTCTTCAATTTGGAACCTAATCTCGTTTACAATACAACCTATATATATCTAGACACACATTTATCAGGGCCACATGCCAGTGTGTAGAGTGCCTCAGACGCATCCGCAGAGTTGCTAGCGCGCAACGTCTTCATCTATTATCACGTACAGAATGTAAATATTTATGGATTTGAGATTAGGTGTAAATATTGTGCAATACAACAATATTGTAAGTGTGGTGAGATAGAAGGTGAATTAATCTTACACGTTTTACGAACCATTCTGAAAATTGATCCTGATGCATTCGATCATAATTTGTAGGGTATTGAGACTTCATCTCCTCGATGTGTTCGTTATAAATAATTGGCACGTTATCAGCAAGAAATTTTAAGATCATCGTATATAGATATACAATTATCGATTGAAGACTTATTTTAAGTATGACTCTATATCTTCACAATTATGCAACAAGTACCACCGCGCCTTTGCTTGATCCCCATGGTCCATATCCTGAAACGTCGGTGATCCTAAAGGACGGACATTATGTGCGAATACAGATATGAGTCCTTGTTCATGCTTCTGCCCTTCATCGGCATTTTGATCTTCTTAGTTGAATCTAGTCTCTATGCCATGAAGATACATTGAGCAAAATGTCAGGCACTCATTATCAATGTATGCCTCAGCAATAGATCCCTCTGGACGTGCCTTATTCCTCACATATCGTTTTAATGTGTGAAGGTATCTATACATAAAATCACTATGTTATACATATGAAAACATAGATATATGTAGTTTATGGAATGAATAAAAATTTTAATAGGTTCTATCACCTTTCGATCGGATACATCCAACGATATTGTACTGAGCCTGCAAGCTTCGCTTCGTGCGGTAAGTGAATCGCTAGGTGTACCATGACATCGAAAAATGCAGGCGAAAATATTCTTTCAAGTTTGTAAAGGATTACGACAATGTCCTTCTCCAGTCGTTTAATAACCTCTACATTCAAAGATTTTGAATACAAATCCTTAAAAAATATCCCCAACTCAATCGGCGCAGCACTGGCATCCTTGCTAAGGAATCCACGAATCGCAACCGGTAGTAGACGTCGCAGAAGGATGTGACAGTTATGACTTTTCATTCCTTTTACTTTACAGTCCGTAATTTTTACGCGCTGAGAGATATTCGATGCATAGCCATCGAAAAACTTCACCGATCTCAACCATTCACATAAACGCTTTTTCTCCAGTTTTGTTAATGTGTAGCAAGCTACTGGTATAGTATATGAATTTTCATATGGTTGCAAGTGCAACTCTTTCCTTAAACTCATTGTTTATAGATCCAATCGAGCCTTAAAACTGTCTTTTATTTTCTTCTCTATGTTCATCATTGTTCTAAAGACATTGTCACATATATTCTTCTCAATATGCATGACATCCAAGTTGTGTCGCAATTTCAAATCACTCCAATAGGGCAACTAAAAAAATGCTCTTCTTCCTCTAGTTATACTCAAATACTGTACGTTTTCTCTTCTTCAAGTACGGTGCCTTACCAAATCTAACTTCTTCAATGTTACTTAGTTGTTGTACCACATCTTCTCCAAATAATTCTTTCGGTGGTGGCCTATGATCTTGTTTGCCATTAAAGATCATCGTCTTCCTGCGCCAACTATGATCCCTCAGAAGGAAGAGACGATGGCCCATATAATACGGTTTTTTTTACCATGCTTCAATGACAATTAACAAGTCTCAGTACTACATGTAGGACAAGCCAACTTTCCCTTCGTGCTTCACGCAGACAAATTCCCATATGCAGGAAAGTCATTTATTGTTCACAAGACCACTGCATGCAATTGAAATGTCTGTTCCGTAAAAGTGTCATAGGTCTAGACACCTTGACTCCACAACTCATTTAACTCATCTACTAAAGGTCGCAAATACATATCAATGTCATTCCTCGGTGACTTGGGTCCAGGAATAAGCAATGACATCATGAAAAATGACTCCTTCATACACAACCAAGGAGGTAAATTGTAGGGCATAAGTATCACTGGCCACATACTGTACAAGTTACTCATATTACCAAATGGATTAAAACCATCACTTGCAAGATCTAGCCGAACATTGCGAGAATCCTTTGCAAACCAGTCATATTGCTTGTCAAAATTTTACCAGCCTTCAGAGTCAGTAGGGTGCCTCAATGTATTATCATCATGAACGCGTTTCTCTTTATGCCACCTCATATCTTCAACTGTCTTGCTCGACGTAAACAATGTTTGAAATCTGTGTTTCAATGGAAAGTACCTTAACACCTTTTGTAAAATTTTCTTACGCTTGGCTTCGTCATATTTCCACCTAGACTCTCCACATTGTGGACACTCTTCAACATTTTCATGTTCTTTCCAATACAATACACAATCATTTATACATGCATATATGAGGATGTAACCAAGGCCCAAGCCTCACATTAAGGATTTTGCCTCGTCATGAGACTTAGGCAATGTCTCACCGTCCGGTACTACTTCTTTCAACAAGCCAAGTAACATGTCGAATGATTTGTTACTCCATCGATTTATTATCTTCAAATGAAGTAACCCTGTAAGGAAATTCAACTCGGAGAAGTTCCCACACCCCGGATAGAGTGGACTGTTGCGCATCTCTCAACAACCTACTAAACTTTTCTGATTCGACATCACCCATACGAGGAATATCCTGGATACTACTTGTCGTTGTAAAATCAGTATCCGCAATTGTTCCCCTTAACACATCCCCTATGATATCTTGTATTTCGTCAACATCTTCATCCCCAGTCAATAGGCACAATTGGGTCAGCAAGGACTTCAGTGGCCTTAACTCTTTGGTGGAAGTCTTCACCATGATGAATCCACCAAGTGTAACCCTGGTCAATCCCAACTATGAACAAATCATCTTCTACTTTGTCTAAAGTCTTGTGAACCATGTTCTTGCATTTTCGGCATGGACGCCTAATTTTATTCCCTAAATCTGCCCGATATCGCACAAATTCCATGAACTCCTTAACACCTTATTTATACCCTAGGCCAAACCGATTCTTAGCTCGCATGCAACTCTTATCCATATCTACAATGCAAAGATTAGAGTCAGTTTACGTTTAGGTTAGGTGAGTTGAGTTTAGGTTTAGGTTTAGAAGTAGGAATTCAGAATTATGGTTCGGGATCGGGTTAAGGTTTAGGTTTTCGAGTTTGGGTTTAGGTTTAGGTTAGAGTTGTAGATTTAGGAATTGGTCTAGGTTTAGGTTAGGTGATTTGAGTTTAGGTTTAGGTTTAGGCCTAGGTATAGGATTTCGGGTTCGAGATCGAGTTTAGGTTTAGGTTTTCGAGTTTAGGATTAGGTTTAGGTTAGAGTTGTGGATTTAAGAATAGGTGTAGGTTTAGGTTAGGTGACATGAGTTTAGGATTAGGTTTTGGCCTAGGTTTAGGATTTCGGGTTCGGGATCGGGTTTAGGTTTAGATTTTTGAGTTTAGGTTTAGGTTTAGGTTTAGGTTAGAGTTGTAGATTTAGGAATAGGTATAGGTTTAGGTTAGGTGACATGAGTTTAGGATTAAGTTTAGGCCTAGGTTTAGGATTTCGGGTTCGGGATCGAGTTTAGGTTTTTGAGTTTCGGTTTAGGTTTAGGTTAGAGTTATGGATTTAGGAATAGGTGTAGGTTTATGTTAGGTGAATTGACTTTAGGATTAGGTTTAGGCCTAGGTTTAGGATTTCGGGTTCGGGATCGGGTTTCGGTTTAGGTTTAGGTCTAGGTTAGAGTTGTAGATTTAGGAATAGGTGTAGGTTTAGGTTAGGTGACATGCGTTTAGGATTAAGTTTAGGCCTAGGTTTAGGATTTTGGGTTCGGGATCAGGTTTAGGTTTACGTTTTTGAGTTTTGGTTTAGGTTTAGGTTAAGAGTTGTGGATTTACGAATTGGTGTAGGTTTAGGTTAGGGGAATTGAGTTTAGGATTAGGTTTAGGCTTAGGTTTAGGATTTTGGGTTCAGGATCGGGTTTAGGTTTAGGTTTTCAAGTTTAGGTTTAGGTTTAGGCTAGAGTTGTAGATTTAGGAATAGGTGTAGGTTAAGGTTAGGTGACATGAGTTTAGGATTAGGTTTAGGCATAGGTTTAGGAAATCGGGTTCAGGATCGGGTTTATGTTTAGGTTTTTGAGCTTAGGTTAAGGTTTAGGTTATGGTTGGAGATTTAGGAATAGGTGTAGGTTTTCGAGCTTAGGTTTAGGTTTAGGTTAGAATTGGAGATTTAGGAATAGGTGTAGCTTTTCGAGCTTAGGTTTAGGTTTAGGTTAGAGTTGGAGATTTAGGAATAGGTGTAGGTTTAGGTTAGGTGACATGAGTTTAGGATTAGGTTTAGGCGTAGGTTTAGGAAATCGGGTTCGGGATCTGGTTTAGGGTTAGGTTTTCGAGTTTAGGTTTAGGTTTAGGTTAGAGCAGTAGATTTAGGAATTGGCGTAGGTTTAGGTTAGGTGATATGACTTTAGGATTAGGTTTAGGCGTACATTTAGGAAATCGAGTTCGGGATCGGGTTTAGGTTTAGGTTTTTGAGTTTCGGTTTAGGTTTAGGTTAGAGTTGTGGATTTAGGAATAGGTGTAGGTTTAGGTTAGGTAAATTGAGTTTAGGATTAGGTTTAGGCCTAAGTTTAGGATTTTGGGTTTGGGATTGGGTTTAGGTTTAGTTTTTTGAGTTTGGGTTTAGGTTTAGGTTAGAGTTGTGGATTTAAGAATAAGTGTAGGTTTAGGTTAGGTGATTTGAGTTTAGTTTTAGGTTTAGGCCTAGGTTTAGGATTTCATGTACGGGATTGAGTTTAGGTTTAGGTTTTTGAATTTCGGTTCTGGTTTAGGTTAGAGCTGTAGATTTGTCACTAGGTGTAGGTTTAGGTTAGTAGACATGAGTTTAGGATTAGGTTTAAGCCTAGATTTAGGATTTCAGGTTCGGGATCGAGTTTAGGTGTAAATTTTTGAGTTTGTGTTTAGGTTTAGGTTAGACTTGTGCATTTAGGAATTGGTGTAGGTTTAGGCTAGGTGATTTGAGTTTAGGTATAGGTTTAGGCCTAGGTTTAGGATTTCGGGTTCGGGATCGGGTTTAGGTTTAGGTTTTTGAGTTTCAGTTTAGTTTAGGTTAGAGTCGTGGAATTAGGAATAGGTGTAGGTTTAGGTTAGGTGAATTGACTTTTGGATTATGTTTAGGCATAGGTTTTGGATTTTGGGTTCGGGATCGTGTTTAGGTTTAGGTTTTCGAGTTTAGGTGAGAGTTGTAGATTTAGGAATAGGTGTAGGTATAGGTTAAGTGACATGAGTTTAGGATTAGGTTTAGACCTCGGTTTAGGATTTCAGGTTCGGGATCGGGTTTAAGTTTAGATTTTCGAGTTTAAGTTTACGTTCAGGTTAGAGTTGTAGATTTAGGAATAGGCGTAGGTTTAGGTTAGGTGACATGAGTTTAGGATTAGGTTTAGGCGTAGGTTTAGGATTTCGAGTTTGGGATCAGGTTTAAGTTTAGGTTTTTGAGTTTAGGTTTAGGTTTAGGTTAGATTTATAGATTTAGGAATAGGTGTAGGTTTAGGTTAGGTGATATTAGTTTAGGATTTCGGGTTCGGGATCGGGTTTAGGTTTAGATTTTCAAGTTTAAGTTTAGGTTTAGGTTAGAGTTGTTGATTTAGGAATAGGTGTAGGTTTAGGTTAGGTGACATGAGTTTAGCATTAGATTTAGGCCTAGGTTTTGGATTTCGGGTTCGAGATTGGGTTTAGGTTTAGGTTTTTGAGTTTCTGTTTAGGTTTAGGTTAGAGTTGTGGATTTAGGAATAGGCGTAGGTTTAGGTTAGGTGAATTGAGTTTAGGATTTGGTTTTAGGCCTAGGTTTAGGATTTCGGGATCGGGATTAGGTTTAGATTTAGGTTTTTGAGTTTCGGTTTAGGTATAGGTTAGAGTTGTGGATTTAGGTATTGGTGTAGGTTTAGGTTAGGTGAATTGAGTTTAGGATTAGGTTTAGGCCTAGGTTTAGGATTTCGGGTTCGGGATCGGATTTTGGTTTAGGTTTAGGTTTTGGTTTTCGAGTTTAGGTTTAGTATGAGGTTAGAGGTGTTAGATTTAGGAATAGGTGTAGGTTTATGTTAGGTGACATGAGTTTAGGATTAGGTTTAAACCTAGGTTTAGGATTTTGGGTTCGGGATCGGGTTTAGGTTTAGATTTTCGAGTTTGGGTTTCGGTTTAGGTTAGAGTTGTGGATTTAGGAATAGGTGTAGGTGTAGGTTAGGTGAATTGAGTTTTGGATTATGTTCAGGCATAGGTTTAGGATTTCGGGTTCGGGATCGGGTTTTGGTTTAGGTTTTCGAGTTTAGGTTTAGGTTTAGGTCAGAGTTGTAGATTTATGAATAGGTGTAGGTTTAGGTTAGGAGACATGAGTTTAGGATGTCTTTTAGGCCTAGGTTTAGAATTTCGGGTTCGGGATCGGGTTTAGGTTTAGATTTTCGAGTTTAGGTTTAGGTTTAGGTTAGAGTTGTAGATTTAGGAATGGGTGTATGTTTAGGTTAGGTGACATGAGTTTATGAATAGGTTTAGGCCTAAGTTTAGAATTTTGGGTTCGGGATCGGGTTTAGATTTCGGTTTAGGATTTTGAGTTTTGGTTTAGGTTTAGATTAGAGTTGTGGATTTAGGAATAGGTGTAGGTTTAGGTTAGGTGAATTGAGTTTAGGATCGGGTTTAAGCCTAGATTTAGGATTTTGGTTTCGGGATCGGGTTTAGGTTTAGGTGTTTGAGTTTAGGTTTTGGTTTAGGTTAGAGTTGTAGATTTAGGAATAGGCGTAGGTTAAGGTTAGGTGATATGATTTTAGGATTAGGTTTTGCCGTAGGTTTAGGAAATCGGGTTCAAGATGGGTT
This sequence comes from Liriodendron chinense, assembly GCA_003013855.2. Classification (NCBI taxonomy): domain Eukaryota; kingdom Viridiplantae; phylum Streptophyta; class Magnoliopsida; order Magnoliales; family Magnoliaceae; genus Liriodendron; species Liriodendron chinense. The sequence goes on along the minus strand of ML058439.1, from coordinate 673,688 downwards.
TAGGTTTAGATTTTCGAGTTTAGGTTTTGGTTTAACTTTGGGTTGTAGATTTGGGAATAAGTTTAGGTTTAGGTTAGGTGGCATGAGTTTAGGATTAGATTTTGGCGTAGGTTTAGGAAATCGGGTTCGGGTTCGGGTTTAGGGTTAGGTTCTCGAGTTTAGGTTTAGGTTTAATTTAGAGTTGTAGATTTAGGAATTGGTGTAGGTTTAGGTTAGGTGACATGAGTTTAGGATTAGGTTTAGGCGTAGGTTTAAGAAATCAGGTTCGAGATCGGGTTTAGGTTTAAGTTTTTGATTTTCGGTTTAGCTTTAGGTTAGTGTTGGAGATTTAGGAATTGGTGTAGGTTTAGGTTAGGTGACATGAGTTTAGGATTAGGTTTAGGGCTAAGTTTAGGATTTCGGGTTCGGGATCGGATTTAGGTTTAGATTTTCGAGTTTAGGTTTAGGTTTAGGTTAGAGTTTGAGATTTAGGAATAGGTGTAGGTTTAGGTTAGGTGACATGAGTTTAGGATTACGTTTAGGCCTAGGTTTGGATTTCGGGTTCGGGATCGGGTTTAGGTTTAGGTTTTCGTGTTTAGGTTTAGGTTTGGGTTAGAGTTGTAGATTTAGGAATAAGTGTGGGTTTAGGTTAGGTGATTTGAGTTTAGGTTTTGGTTTAGCCCTACGTTTAGGATTTCGAGTTCAGGATCAGGTTTAGGTTTAGGTTTTTGATTTTCGGTTTAGGTTTAGGTTAGAGTTGTGGATTTAGTTATAGGTGTAGGTTTAGGTAAGGTGAATTGAGTTTAGGATTAGGTTGAGGCCTAGGTTTTGTATATCGGATTCGGGATCGGGTTTAGGTTTTTGAGTTTCGGTTTAGGTTTAGGTTAGAGTTATGGATTTAGGAATAGGTGTAGGTTTATGTTAGGTGAATTGACTTTAGGATTAGGTTTAGGCATAGATTTATTATTTCGGGTTCAGGTTCGGGTTTCGGTTTAGGTTTTTGAGTTTAGGTTTAGGTTTAGGTTAGAGTTGTAGATTAAGGAATAGGTGTAGGTTTAGGTTAGGTGACATGCATTTAGGATTAGGTTAGGCCTAGGTTTAGGATTTTGGAATCGGGATCAGGTTTAGGTTTATGTTTTTGAGTTTTGGTTTAGGTTTAGGTTAGAGTTGTGGATTTAGGAATTGGTGCAGGTTTAGGTTAGGGGAATTGAGTTGAGGATTAGGTTTAGGCTTAGGTCTAGGATTTTAGGTTCAGGATCGGGTTTAGGTTTAGGTTTTCAAGTTTAGGTTTAGGTTTAGGCTAGAGTTGTAGATTTAGGAATAGGTGTAGGTTAAGGGTAGGTGACATTTGTTTAGGATTAGGTTCAGGCATAGGTTTAGGAAATCGAGTTCGGGATCGGGTTTATGTTTAGGTTTTTGAGCTTAGGATAAGGTTTAGGTTAGAGTTGGAGATTTAGGAATAGGTGTAGGTTTTCGAGCTTAGGTTTTGGTTTAGGTTAGAGTTGGAGATTTAGGAATAAGTGTAGGTTTTCGAGCTTAGGTTTAGGTTTAGGTTAGAGTTGGAGATTTAGGAATAGGTGTAGGTTTAGGTTAGGTGACATGAGTTTAGGGTTAGGTTTAGGCGGAGGTTTAGGAAATCGAGTTCGGGATCGGGTTTAGGGTTAGGTTTTCGAGTTTAGGTTTAGGTTTAGGTTAGAGCAGTAGATTTAGGAATTGGTGTAGGTTTAGGTTAAGTGATGTGACTTTAGGATTAGGTTTAGGCGTACGTTTAGGAAATCGGGTTCAGGATCGGGTTTAGGTTTAGGTTTTTGAGTTTCGGTTTAGGTGTAGGTTAGGGTTGTGGATTTAGGAATAGGTGTGGGTTTAGGTTAGGTGAATTGATTTTAGGATTAGGTTTCGGCCTAAGTTTAGGATTTTGTGTTCGGGATTGGGTTTAGGTTTAGTTTTTTGAGTTTGGGTTTAGGTTAAGGTTAGAGTTATGGATTTAAGAATAGGTGTAGGTTTAGGTTAGGTGATTTGAGTTTAGTTTTAGGTTTAGGCCTAGGTTTAGGATTTCATGTTCGGGATCGGGATCGGGTTTAGGTTTAGGTCTTTGAATTTCGGTTCTGGTTTAGGTTAGAGTTGTAGATTTAGCACTAGGTGTAGGTTTAGGTTAGGAGACATGAGTTTAGGATTAGGTTTAAGCCTAGATTTAGGATTTCAGGTTAGGGATCGGGTTTAGGTTTAAATTTTTGAGTTTGTGTTTAGGTTCAGGTTAGAGTTGTGTATTTAGGAATTGGTGTAGGTTTAGGCTAGGTGATTTGAGTTTAGGTATAGGTTTAAGCGTAGGTTTAGGATTTCAGGTTCAGGATCGGGTTTAGGTTTAGGTTTTTGAGTTTCGGTTTAGGTTTAGGTTAGAGTCATGGAATTAGGAATAGGTGTAGGTTTAGGTTAGGTGAATTGACTTTAGGATTATGTTTAGGGATAGGTTTGGATTTTGGGTTCGAGATCGGGTTTAGGTTTAGGTTTTCGAGTTTAGGTTAGAGTTGTAGATTTAGGAATAGGTGTAGGTATAGGTTAGGTGACATGAGTTTAGGATTAGGTTTAGACCTCGGTTTAGGATTTCAGGTTCAGGATCATGTTTAAGTTTAGATTTTCGAGTTTAGGTTTAGGTTGAGGTTAGAGTTGTAGATTTAGTAATAGGCATAGGTTTAGGTTAGGTGACATTAGTTTAGGATAAGGTTTAGGCCTAGGTTTAGGATTTCGAGTTTGGGATCGGGTTTAAGTTTAGGTTTTTAAGTTTAGGTTTAGGTTTTGGTTAGATTTATAGATTTAGGAATATGCGCAGGTTTAGGAATATGCGCAGGTTTAGGTTAGGTGATATGAGTTTAGGATTTCGGGTTCGGGATCGGGTTTAGGTTTAGATTTTCGAGTTTAAGTTTAGGTTTAGGTTAGAGATGTAGATTTAGGAATAGGTGTAGGTTTAGGTTAGGTGACATGAGTTTAGCATTAGATTTAGGCCTAGGTTTAGGATTTCGAGGTTCGGGATTGGGTTTAGGTTTAGGTTTTTGAGTTTCGGTTTAGGTTTAGGTATGAGTTGTGGATTTAGGAATAGGCGTAGGTTTAGGCTAGGTGAATTCAGTTTAGGATTTGGTTTTAGGCCTAGGTTTAGGATTTCGGGTTCGGGATTGAGTTTAGATTTAGGTTTTTGAGTTTCGGTTTAGGTTTAGGTTAAAGTTGTGGATTTAGGTATTGGTGTAGGTTTAGGTTAGGTGAATTAAGTTTAGGATTAGGTTTAGGCCTAGGTTTAGGATTTCGGGTTCGGGATCGGATTTAGGTTTAGGTTTAGGTTTAGGTTTTCGAGTTTAGGTTTAGTATTTGGTTAGAGGTGTAGATTTAGGAATAGGTGTAGGTTTATGTTAGGTGACATGAGTTTAGGATTAGGTTTAAGCCTAAGTTTAGGATTTCGGGTTCGGGATCGGGTTTAGGTTTAGATTTTCGAGTTTGGGTTTTGGTTTAGGTTAGAGTTGTGGATTTAGGAATTGGTGTAGGTGTAGGTTAGGTGAATTGAGTTTAGGATTATGTTTAGGCATAGGTTTAGGATTTCGGGTTCGGGATCGGATTTTGGTTTAGGTTTTCGAGTTTAGGTTTAGGTTTAGGTTGGAGTTGTAGATTTAGGAATAGGTATAGGTTTAGGTTAGGAGACATGAATTTAGGATTTCTTTTAGGCCTAGGTTTGGAATTTCGGGTTCGTGATCGGGTTTAGGTTTAGATTTTCGAGTTTAGGTTTAGGTTTAGGTTAGAGTTGTAGATTTAGGAATAGGTGTATGTTTAGGTTAGGTGACATGAGTTTATGATTAGGTTTAGGCCTAAGTTTAGGATTTTGGGTTCGGAATCGGGTTTAGGTTTCGGTTTAGGTTTTTGAGTTTTGCTTTAGGTTTAGATTAGAGTTGTGGATTTAGGAATAGGTGTAGGTTTAGGTTAGGTGAGTTGAGTTTAGGATCGGGTTTAAGTCTAGATTTAGGATTTTGGTTTCGGGATTGTGTTTAGGTTTAGGTGAGTTTAGGTTTTGGTTTAGGTTAGAGTTGTAGAGTTAGGAATAGGTGTAGGTTGAGGTTAGGTGATATGAGTTTAGGATTAGGTTTTGCAGTAGGTTTAGGAAATTGGGTTCAAGATCGGGTTTAGGTATAGATTTTCAAGTTTAGGTTTAGGTTTAGCTCAGAGTTGTAGATTTAGGAATAAGTTTAGGTTTAGGTTAGGTGGCATGAGTTTAGGATTAGGTTTAGGCGTAGGTTTAGGAAATCGGGTTCGGCATCGGGTTTAGGTTTAAGATTTTGAGTTTCGATTTAGGTTTAGGTTAGAGTTGAAGATTTCGGAATAGGTGTAGGTTTAGGTTAGGTGAAATGAGTTTAGGGTTAGGTTTAGGCCTAAGTTTAGGATTTCGGGTTCAGGATCGGATTTAGGTTTATATTCTCGAGTTTAGGTTTAGGTTTAGGTTAGAGTTTGAGATTTAGGAATAGGTGTAGGTTTAGGTTAGGTGACACGAGTTTAGGATTAGGTTTAGGCCTAGGTTTGGATTTTGGGTTCGGGATCGGGTTTAGGTGTAGGTTTTCGTGTTTAGGTTTAAGTTTGGGTTAGAGTTTTAGATTTAGGAATAAGTGTGGGTTTAGGTTAGGTGACATGAGTTTAGGATGAGGTTTAGGCCTATGTTTACGATTTCGGGTTCGGGATCGGGTTTAGATTTAGATTTTCGAGTTTGGGTTTAGGTTTAGGTTAGAGTTGTGGATTTAGGAATAGGTGTAGGTTTAGGTTAGGTGATTTGAGTTTAGGTTTTGGTTTAGCCCTACGTTTAGGATTTCGAGTTCAGGATCGGGTTTAGGTTTAGGTTTTTGAGTTTCAGTTTAGGTTTAGGTTAGAGTTGTGGATTTAGTAATAGGTGTAGGTTTAGGTTAGGTGAATTGAATTTAGGATTAGGTTTAGGCCTAGGTTTTGGATTTCATGTTCGGGATCGGGTTTAGGTTTAGATTTTCGAGTTTGGGTTTGGGTTTAAGGTTAGAGTTGTAGATTTAGGAATTGGTGTAGGTTTAGGTTAGGTGACATGAGTTTAGGATTAGGTTTAGGCGTAGGTTTAGGAAATCGGGTTTGGGATCGGGTTTAGGTTTAGGTTTTCGAGTTTAGGTTTAGGTTTAGGTTAGAGTTGTAGATTTAGGAATAGGTGTAAGTTAAGGTTAGGTGACATGAGTTTCGGATTAGGTTTAGGCGTAGGTTTAGGAAATCGGGTTCGGGATCGGGTTTCAGGTTTGGTTTTCGAGTTTAGGTTTAGGTTTAGGTTAGAGTTGTAGATTAAGGAATTGGTGTAGGTTTAGGTTAGGTGACATGAGTTTAGGATTAGGTTTAGGCATAGGTTTAGGAAATCGGGTTCGGGATTGGGTTTAGGTTTAGGTTTTCGAGTTTAGGTTTAATTTTAGGTTAGAGTTGTAGATTTAGGAATAGGTGTAGGTTTAGGTTAGGTGAATTGATTTTAGGTTTAGGTTTAGCCGTAGCTTATAGGTTTTATTTTTAGATTTAAGGTTTAGGGTTTAGGGTGTAGGTCTTGGAGACTCAACCAACTCACGGATAGCTCCGATGCACATCCTGGTCTGCTCCACACAAAGACGGGCCTGTCCAAATGGTCGGGCCACCCATATTGCTTTCCGTAGGAAATGGATAGCTTCATCATGGTCATAACAGCGGTTCCCACCTTCCAGGCACCCCCGCGCAACATCCGGATAGCTCCGACGTACATCCGTGTCTGCTCTATCAATTTCGAGTTAATACATAAACACGGGCTTGTCCAAATGGTCAGGCTACCCATATTGCTGTCCATAGGAAATGGATAGTTTCAGCATGGTCACAACTAGCGGTTCCCACCTTCCAGGGACCCCCGCTCAACACCCGGATAGCTTCGACGCACATCCGTGTCTTCTCTATCAATTTCGAGCTAATATATAAACACGGGCCTGTCCAAATGGCCAGGCCACCAATATTACTATCCATAGGAAATGGACAGCTTCAGCGTGGTCACAACAGCGGTTCCCACCTTCCAAGGACCCCTACTCAACACTTGGATAGCTCCGACGCACATTCGGGTCTGCTCCATTAATTTCTAGCTAATACATAAACATGGGCCTGTCTAAATGGTCAGGCCACCCATATTGCTGTCCATAGAAAATGGACAGCTTCAGCATGGTCACAACAGCGGTTCCCACCTTCCAGAGACCCTTGCTCAACATCAATATCAATCAACTACTCTTAATCACAAGTCTCATGTTCATCATCTAATTTGCCACTAAATGATAATATAATACAATCAGCCGCCCATCCAAGGATGGATAGATTGAAATGCTATGATTATTTCCATTTAAATGCCCAAGCCTAAATTTCGACAGCATCTCCCCCTATCTCTCGAGATATATTTATCTTACATTTCATTTCCACGTTAAGTATCCACACATTGTGTGGATTATTAACAATGGAAATAAACATAAGAAACATATCCAAAGAGAATAGGGGAGATACCGCATGAAACTAATGACAGAGCATGTAAATGACAAACAACGAGAACATTCCAATCTATCCAACCTTGGACTGTCCAAGAGGACAATTTGACAGATTTCTATACCTCCAAAACACACTTTATCTATGCTCGACAATATAGAAATCTCCAAATGGGCTAACTGATTATATTATACTACCATTTGTGGATGAAAAATAACTATTAATAATTAGCAAACACATCCACAACATACATCCACATAAATCAACCACGGCTAGCTCCGACGCACATCCGGGTTTGCTCCATCAATTCCAGATACACAAGCACATGAAAATGGCAGAATCATCAACACCATGAATCAAGTCTAATCAGTTACCTAATTAGCTATTTGTTAGCTTAAGAGACTATATATATTGTGAACAATTAAGTATGGGGCCCACCATGATGTGTTTTCCTTACATCCAAGTCCATTTCAACAGCTCATTGTAGGTCATGATACAAATCTAACTCTTAGGTGGACCACACCACAGGAACTAGTGGTGATTGAAAACTCACCATTAAAAACTCCTTAGAGTCCACAGGAATGTTGATACCTAGCTGAAGGGACCACATAAATATCTGCTTGATCCAAAACTTTGGGGGCCCCATAAGAAGTGGACATCAACGGTGGGCCCCGCAGGCAGTGGACAGCGACGGTGGGCCCCACAATTACGTATTTTATCCGTTTTAATTTGTAAATCCCAAATTTGGGGACCCCACAAGAAGTGGACATTAACGGTGGGCCCCACAAGCAGTGGATAGCGACGGTGGCCCCACAATTAGGTATTTTAGCCGTTTTAATTTGTAAACCCCAAATTTGGAATTTATAATATAAAATCCCTAATTTAATTAAGGAATTAGGGATTTTAATTTCGAAATTCCTAATTAGGGATTTACTAAATCAGTGGGCCCCACCAAATAGTGGACAGCTTAGGCGGACCCCACATGCAATGGACAGCGATGGTGGGGCCCACATGCAATGGACAGCGACGGTGGGACCCACATGCAATGGACATCGACGGGACCCACATGCATTGGATTTTGACAGTGGGCCCCACAATCAACAACGAGGAGAGAGAGAGAGAGAGAGAGAGAGAGAGAGAGGAAATGGAGGAAGAAGGAAGGGAGAGAGGGTTATTGGAGGTTTGGCGGCTGCGGCGTATGGAGGACGGTGATGGGGGTGGTCGGCTGAGGCGGGTGGGCCGCGCCGGTGACGGACGGGGGTGGTCAGTTGAGGCGGTTGGGCCGCGCCGGTGATGGACGACGGACGTCGGCTGAGGCGGTTGGACTGCGCGCATGAGGAGAGAGAGAGAGAGAGAGAGAGAGAGAGAGAGAGAGATGAGGGCACTGGGGCACCGGGCTGACTTAAAACATAAGCTTATTACTGACGAAAATTTTCGTCGGTAATAGTCATTTCAAAATTATTACCGACAAAAATTTTCGTCGGTAAAGTTATTACTGGCGAAAATGTTCGTCGGTGATGTAGTTTTATGTAAATGGCAGAAATTTGACTCAGTATTACCGACAGACAAGAATCAACAGCAAAAATTTTCAAAATGACTTTTACCGACGAAAATTTTCGTCGGTAAAAATAATTTTTTGCATTAAGCTTTTAGCGACGAAGTACTTCGTCTGTAATACGTGTTTTTACCGATGAAATAATCATTTTGTCGGTAAAAGTGTTTGGTGGGAACGATTCTGGCGGTGGCGGGAACTTTTACCGACGACTTCTGTATTTCGTTGGGGAAAATGATTTCTTGTAGTGAAAGGTCCGATTGATCGAAGGTCACTTCTGATTGATTGGAGACCTGTCTGATTGATCAAAAATCTGTCCAAAGAATTCTTTGGAACAAATTCCGATCGATCGAAATCATGGTCCAATTGATCGGAAGGACCCCATCCGATAGATCGGAGTCTGTCCGATTGATCAGAAATCTTTCCAATGGTTTTTTCAAACTTCCTGGAATAAATTTCTATTGATCAGAACATTTGTCCGATGGATTGGCGTCCTATCGGAACCTATGTTCGATTAATCGAAGATCAATCGAAAACTGCTGTTTAGACTGATTTGTTTACAGCAGCTTCCACCTCTTTTATTAGTCTAACTTATCATATTTTTTAAGGTGTTTTAAGACTAATAATGATGATTAAGGGTTTTTCTAATTGGTCCAAATCATCTAAGAGGTTTTAGGTATTTTGGTTCAAAGGGCTAGGGTCACCAAGGCATCTCATTTACCTGTTCTTCTTCCTTGATGCTTCTTGTCTACTTAAATCTTCGGCCTTCAACTTGTCAAGGCTCAACCAACATTATAACACATGAACACACATGATTGACAAATAAGGTGCACTAGTATCCCACATAAAAGTGCGCTAACAATCTCCTCGTTTGTCAATTACATGACAAAAACATAACCTAAAACTATGTCATGGTTGATTGCGATGACACTACCAAAACACAAATACATTACATGTCAAAAGAAAATAAACATTACAACTCGATTACACTAAGACATGTAATTAAGCTATGCTCCTCTTGGATTGCTCCCCCATAACCTGTCAATCCCTGAAACACAAAACATAAAACTTGTTTTGGTGAGACTTGATCTTTCTCCCATTTTGTCAACAATTGACAAACCAGTCTCTTCCCCTTAATGATACATCAATTAAGAGGTAAGAGAGGTTAGTATGTCGCAGTTATAACTATAAAAACATGCTAACTAGAAAGAGTATAGAGTGCATGAATCATTAAAGCATGGAGCATGCATGAAAACATGATTAATAAGAAAATGTACTTATCTAAGCATGGTTAATCATGTATAATTGGTCATCTATTATATACATTAAGCATTGAAAGCTCAAGGGCTTATAGCTCAATCAACCAACCTCCCCAACAATTATGTACATCATGACCAAAGTAAAGATTAGCATACAATTAAGCATAAAACTCAAGAAGATTAGCCAATCTAAGCAGGATGATAGTCCAACAAACAAATATACAAAAATAAAGCAAATGATAAACTACCAATTTTAGGCTAATGAGGCTAGAATCCTCTGATATGCCCCTAAAATCAAAATGAGGCTGAAATCCTCAGATTTTCCTGTAGTTCCAGAATCAAAGAGGCTAATACCCTTAAATTCAACAATTAGCTTAATATGAGGCCCATTCCTCAGATTTTTCATATGAGCTCAAATTGACCTCCTAAGGTCACTTAACCTAGTTCACAACTCCCTTGGATGTGATTTTCTAGGACCTAATATGTTGTTGGGAGGGAATTCATCTATCCTAGATTCATCTCCCTTAGGTTCATCCTTAGTTGGAGATCTAGTTTGTTAGAGGATCTAACTGTTTGTGTCCTACCTACCCTAGTATTGCGCCTAGACTAGATATTCTTTATTTTCAAATTAAGTAGGGCAAGCTTCTTAATTAACTCACCCATATGATTTGTCATTATTGGAGGGGATGTGAAACTTTTATTTTTCTCCGGTGATCTCTGTTCGCTCACCTCAAGTGTAAGGCTGCGATGTAGTAATAAATCTCGGTAAGACCGAGGTCAATCCACAGGGAAAGAGGTAAACAATTCCAAGTATTCTAATAACTAGAATCTAAGAAGTTTGAGAAGATGGTTTTTCACATAAAATAGAAAAATCTGAAATTAAGAAGAGCTAGAGCATCAAGGATCCACTTGTAGTAATCCAATGCCAATCCATTCATCCAAGTACAACACAATTAGAATCAAAGTCCTATCTCTCATCTAATTGGAAGATATAACATTTAAGCACAACAATCCCACTTAAATTTGGAAATCAGATTTCTAGTTCTAATGAAGCACATAGAACTTGAACTTGTAGCCTTCGGAGTAACAGCCATGCCTATGGACTATGGCATGCTCAAGGGTTACTACAATTCGAATTCAAACAACCCAATCATGGTAATCTCAGAGGATTGCAAGGAACTCATGTCCGGAGCACACAAACTCTCACAATTCATCTAAAAATCCAAACTTTATTCAAACTAGAAGTTCAAAATCCAAAATTAAGAAAATGGTACTTGAAATAAAAGAATTAAAGCATTGAAACCAACTACAAATTTCACCTCTAGCTCTAGCTAAGAGGATAGCTAAGGAAAAGCATATTAAAACTAGAACTAGAACTAAGAAAAGGAAGAAAAACTAGCTGGAGGAGGCTAGGAAGCCTCCTATGACTTGAACTCCTTGCTTCCCACGTCCTTGCTTGATTTGGAATAGAAGAGAGCACCTCCTTTTATAGTGCAGCAATAGTACAGCAACATAGCAGAATTTGTTTCGCTTGGTACGGCTTAACCAATGGTCGGATTGCCTTCAAATTTGGTTTGTAGCTTCCTTGTAATGTGATCTTCCAAATAGATGATTTAGATTTCCAAGATTATTCTCTGAATGGGCCCACCAATCACATCACCGACCGCCTCTCAAAATCGCGCACTTTGAGTACCTTCAGAACCAGTCATCTTGCTTTCAACGCTCCGGAGTGTACAGATGTCGGATTGAGCCCAAATTTTGAATATTGGTAGAAAACTTCATCCTCTACATGATAGACGGATTAGATTGTCCAAAACAATCCCAGAATATGGTCCGAAAATTAGAACACTGCGGGCTTTTATAAACTCTGCGCAGTTGGATCTTTCTGGATGGTCCATCTTTCTTCAACCGGTACGATCAAACCACACATCCTTTTGATCTGAAACTTTTGTGGTTATTCATATATGGATGTGTTCTAAAAGATGGTCAAAGTAGATTCTTCATATCATCAACGATGGGTCACCTGGACCGGCCCAGAGTGGAACAGCGAAATCTGGAACTTTCTGGACAGTTCGTATTGTTTTGGCCACCACGATCAATCCGTAGCTCCGATCGATACGAAACCACTTGGGTTAGTTCGGCGTCGAGCTCCTCTTCGACATAGATGTATTGAATTTTTAAATATCATCAAGATGGCTTCAGAAAAGTGGTCCGAAAAACTAAAAACGGGAATGGCCTGCTGTATGCAATCTGGAAGTTGAACTTTGCATGGCCGACCGGTCACGACCGGTCGGACAGGGCTGGCCTTGCTCCAGGGAGTGCATCCGACCGGTCATGACCGGTTGGGCCTTCTTGGCCGACCGGTCTTGACCGGTCGAACCCAGTTTTGCTTGTTTTTCTTCTTTCTTTTCTTCTCTCCTTCCTCTCTCTTTGCTTTCTTCTTTCTTTGGTCCACCTTGGGCCTTCATCAAAGGCTTCAAATGGCCCCTTTTTGGTCTCTAATTAAGTGAAGTCCGCTCTCATCCCTACAATCACAAAACATGCATTAGATGGGCCTTTTAATCATGAAAACCATGCATACCATGTCATGTAGTGGGCAATGCAACGTATAAATTGGAGGTTCAACACAACCCCCGACCAGCTTTTTGCTAGTCCCGAGCAAAACATGCGTGAATAAGTTCAAACTTCCAAACCCAACTCTCTTTCAGAAACCATGTTTCTATCCATTCCAAGATATACAAGTATAAAATTTGGAGATATTAGGTGATAGAAGCCGAAATCTTGGACTCTCAAAACATAATAAGTGTCTACATGAAATTCCCGCTAATTGATTGATAAATAGAAGAACTCGAACAAATTCAACCTAGTGTGCATAGTGAAAGTTCATCTCATGAGTTTCTGGGATCATCTTCTTCATAGATTAAGTAAACCAAGGATTTTAAGGTGCACAGAGCAACAACAAGCCTATGACAGGAATTTGCCTTACCGTCCTTCCGACGGCTTTCACACTACGTCCCATTTCCAGCTTTGGTTACGGTTCGACCATCCCCCGGTTGGTAATAGGTAGCCCTTTTCAAAATTTTCCACCATTTTTCCTTCATTCCCGATTTCATCCTTTCTTTCCTTTTTCTTTTAAAATTAGATAGGATTTTTAAAAATCCATATCTTTCATTATTTTCCCATGGACAAGGATGGACAAAATACCCCGGCTTGGTTTCTCAACACCTTTATATCAAAGTCTAGCTAATCCACAAATCACATAAACTTTTCAACTCATGAAAATCGTGTAATGTGAACTTGGTGTAAAGGTGTTCAAATTTTCTATCAATCACAACAATAGGGGAACTAACATATAAAACCATTATGTTGGGGGAAATTCAAGACTTACAACATCACATACTTCGTATCTCCTCTTCTTATACTCATATTATCTCGAATGCATGGAAATAAGGTTTTCTAAAAGAGTTTTGAAATTTTAGAAAATTCGAAAAAAATTTGCGCATGTGAGGCTCGAAATGTTGCAGCATGCTAGATGAGGAATCTCATCTCACCCCCCAACCAAATCTTGCATTGTCCTCAATGTAAAAAGATATGCAATTAGCATGAACATGAGAGCAATGGTAAAATATGAGAGAGTGAGAACAATAGTACCTGAGATAGCAAGTTGATCAATTCTAGCATCTTCCATTGTCTCGATGGGACTTATTTAATCCTAATTGCAGAAAAATAAATCCTAACCTACCTAGCTACCTTTGATTAGTCCGATCAACTACATGATCAAAGTTGAGCAGGATCTTCATGAATTTCAATAAATTTCTCATGAGGACCATCCAAAGTCCTGCTCGACAGTAAACATGTGTGTTTCTTATCGTTGAAGTCCAATCGTATTGTGCACCACATGCATAAAAGGAGGAGATACGAGCAGTAAAAAGATATCTCCTCAAATTCTGATTTGGGTTATGATTGATTAAAAATGGGTCATCCCAATCAGAATTTTCAATGGGCTGAAGGACCCATGACGGTGGAGAGACATTCATTGAGTTTTCATTAGTTAAAGTTGTCTCTTCCACAATTTCAGAATTGTACGGTGCTTCCACAAACAATGGTAAAGAGTGTAAATCAGTGGAAAGGTGTTCTTCAGGCACTGACACCGTGTCTAACAAAATATCCAACTCCTTAATCATCTCATCATCAAGATCATAAGAGTGGGCCAAGCATTCCTCTAGGAAATCGAGATAGTCGGATGAAGGGTCCTCATCCTCCATTAATGATTGAAGAAATTCTGTTTCAATGGTAAGGAATTCCTCCTCTATAGAGAGGAAGTCTTCCAAAGAGAATTCTTCAGATTCAGTGGTAAGCACATTATCTAACATTGTTTGATCTTTGAAAATTTCAAATTGTGCCACCTCATCATCCAAAGGAATAGAATTTTCAATCAAAGGGAGGTCTACCACACTAGAATTTGGCATGTGTTGTTTGTGGAAGGACTCAAAAAGATCGACTTCGGCCATTTCTCTAGCATGCATATCCTCTAGAGACTCATAATCATCATGCCCTTGGGAAAAAGAAACCATATGTTCATAACCATTCACCAAACCCTCATTGTAGGCAACCCCACTACCGCTTTCAAATTTAATGGATTCCTCGGGTTCGTCAACCGTCATTGAAATCTCTTCATCATTAAGTTTAAAGCATCCAAAAGAGATAGTGGACTCACCATAATTGATGATGACATTGGGATCATCGAAATCAATCTCCTTTAAAAGTCTATTCATTAAATCCAAAGGAGGTGCGACTTGGGTAGCCCCATCCTCCTCATTAGAGGGGATTGATTCGATGCCCCCAATTTCGGGCTCAACGTCTTCATAAGATGGTGAGGAAGCTTGATTTAATTGTTCATCCACATGCTCATTACATATTTCCTCAAGTATTTGTGTATACTTATCATCAAAAGAGGAAGATGTTTTAGGGTGATTGTTAATAACCATGGTTGGTTCCTCCCTTGAACAAGGAGAATTGTGGTTTTCCCAATTAAGACCGTACGCATTGTAGGATGAAAAGTTATATGATGGTTGATAGGCATATCCATACAAGTAATCACGCATTGTCTTAACCGGTTGGCTACTATTCACCTGTTCCTTTTGTTGTTGCACACCTCTTACCATAACCGATGGAACACTCATGTTTAAATCAATCCGGTAATCACGTAATGTTTTTCCCGGATGATTATCCAATTTTGCTTCGTTCCGGTATTCCCCCATCGTCTTACGTCGTGTCTCAATATGTGTATTGTTTTCATTAATGTAATCACGCATCGTCTTACGTGGGGCGGTAGTGGAGGTTGATTGAATCTTAGAAAAATACTTATGCTTATAATGGTTCCAATCATAAAGACTTTCAATTTCATGGTCTGACATCTTATCTTCCAAAAGATGCTTATATGCACCATTCGTCTAATCATACATGATGAAATTTTAAGAAATTGAAAACTATCCTAATATAAAAAAAAGAACAAAAAGAAGGGATATGGGGAGATGTTACCCAATAGAGTGAGATCTATGTCAGCAACAATGTCCTACAAAATCAAAAAAATTTGTTAGTAATCTAAAAAAAATCAGAAAATCTACTTCTATAAAAACTGAAAATCTAAGATTACTCTATAGCTACTAGAACAATTAAAACCGTTTAACTTTTTCCCCGGCAACGGCGCCAAAAACTTGTTCGCTCGCCTCAAGTGTAAGGCTGTGATGTAGTAATAAATCTAGGTAAGATCGAGGTCGATCCACAGGGAAAGAGGTAAACAATTCCAAGTATTCTAATAACTAGAATCTAAGAAGTTTGAGAAGATGGTTTTTTACATAAAATAGAAAAATCTGCAATTAAGAAGAACTAGAGCATCAAGGATCCACTTGTAGTAATCCAATGCCAATCCATTCATCTAAGTACAACACAATTAGAATCAAAGTCCTATCTCTCATCTAATTGGAAGATATAACATTTAAGCACAACAATCCCACTTAAATTTAGAAATCAGATTTCTAGTTCTAATGAAGCACATAGAGCTTGAACTTGTAGCCTTCGGAGTAACAGCCATGCCTATGGACTATGGCATGCTCAAGGGTTACTACAATTCAAATTCAAACAACTCAATCATGGTAATCTCATAGGATTGCAAGGAACTCATGTCCGGAGCACACAAACTCTCACAAGTCATCTAAAAATCCAAACTTTATTCAAACTAGAAGTTCAAAATCTAAAATTAAGAAAATGGTACTTGAAATAAAAGAATTAAAGCATTGAAACCAACTACAAATTTCACCTCTAGCTCTAGCTAAGAGGATAGCTAAGGAAAAGCATATTAAAACTAGAACTAGAACTAAGAAAAGGAAGAAAAACTAGCTGGAAGGAGGCTAGGAAGCCTCCTATGACTTGAACTCCTTGCTTTCCACGTCCTTGCTTGATTTGGAATAGAAGAGAGCACCTCCTTTTATAGTGCAGCAATAGTACAGCAACATAGCAGAATTTGTTTCGTTTGGTACGGCTTAACCAATGGTCGGATTGCCTTCAAATGTGGTTTGTAGCTTCCTTGTAATGTGATCTTCCAAATAGATGATTTAGATTTCCAAGATTATTCTCTGAATGGGCCCACTAATCACATCACCGACCGCCTCTCAAAATCGCGCACTTTGGGTACCTTCAGAACCAGTCATCTTGCTTTCAACAGCTCCGGAGTGTACAGATGTCGAATGGATCCCAAATTTTGATATTGGTAGAAAACTTCATCCTCTACATGATAGACAGATTAGATTGTCCTAAAACAATCTCAGAATATGGTCCGAAAATTAGAACACTTCGGGCTTTTATAAACTCTGCGCAGTTGGATCTTTCTGGATGGTCCATCTTTCTTCAACCGGTACGATCAAACCACACATCCTTTTGATCTGAAACTTTTGTGGTTATTCATATATGGATGTGTTCTAAAAGATGGTCAAAGTAGATTCTTCATATCATCAACGATGGGTCACCTGGACCGGCCCAGAGTGGAACAGCGAAATCTGGAACTTTCTGGACAGTTCGTATTGTTTTGGCCACCACGATCAATCCGTAGCTCCGATCGATACGAAACCACTTGGGTTAGTTCGGCGTCGAGCTCCTCTTCGACATAGATGTATTGAATTTTTAAATATCATCAAGATGGCTTCAGAAAAGTGGTCCGAAAAACTAAAAACGGGAATGGCCTGCTGTATGCAATCTGGAAGTTGAACTTTGCATGGCCGACCGGTCACGACCGGTCGGACAGGGCTGGCCGACCGGTCATGACCGGTCGGACAAAGCTGGTCTTGCTCCAGGGAGTGCATCCGACCGGTCATGACCGGTCGGGCCTTCTTGGCCGACCGGTCTTGACCGGTCAGACCCAGTTTTGCTTGTTTTTCTTCTTTCTTTTCTTCTCTCCTTCCTCTCTCTTTGCTTTCTTCTTTCTTTGGTCCACCTTGGGCCTTCATCAAAGCCTCCAAATGTCCCCTTTTTGGTCTCTAATTGAGTGAAGTCCGCTCTCATCCCTACAATCACAAAACATGCATTAGATGGGCCTTTTAATCATGAAAACCATGCATACCATGTCATGTAGTGGGCAATGCAACGTATAAATTGGAGGTTCAACAATCTCATTGGTGAACTCTTTCTTGTGTGTGTCACTTTCTCAGTCACTATATATATTTAACTATTTAGTTTGTGACTGAGGTGGATCGTCAGCCTTTGAAGATAGGGCATTCAAACTTAAAGTGATTGACATCTCTACAAGCATGGCACATAGGAGATGATTTAGATTTGCTCCCACAAGAAATAGAGTCTATTTTAATCACCGAAGGAGAAAAGAAGGTTACACATGTGTGCCTAATAGGCTCAAAACTTCACTTGTTCCTATAGGGATCACCCAAAGCAATCGATTTTCCTTTTGGGTTCAAATACCCCTCTTGGGTAGACATAATGCTAGTGCTCCGGTATCGTATCTCACTCTAGATGGTTAAGTCCTTGAAGAGCAACCCGCTCTAATACTAATTAAAATTACGCATTTTGGATTAACACACTTGTAAAGGCGTATGTGTGTGGAAGCTTGGAGCAGCTAGATTATGGCTAAGTCCTACAGGGGGGGGGGATTAAAATCTTTTAAAATTCTTTTCGCCTAGTTACACAATTTAACAAATTAAACTAAGTAAGCAAGAACACTTCGACTTCCAAGCCTAAGTGAGTCCAATCACTAAACTAGCACATGGTTTAAGCAAGAAACAACCTAGTCTAAACAATCATGGATTATCAAATGATTAAACTAATGAAGCTCCTAATCTATTCAACCTAAGTAGACTATTTGAGGATGGATCAAATAAGCTTAAGTCTACTCAAGAGAGTGAAAGTACATCTTATGTGTGTGGATGTGCCTATCTAGTGCCTAGCATACATTCCAATTAAGCATTCATACTTAAATAAATAAATACAAAGCATAATAAGAAATGTGCTCAAATTAATCACAAACACAAGCATGTATAGTGGTTTGACTTCGGGTCTACTCTGCTCCCGGTTCAAGTACTCAACCCCTTTGAGCACACCGGCATTCACTAGGGAATTTAAATCTGATTTCTCCCAACCAAGGTGTTTTAACTCGGATCCACCCAACCGGGGAGTTTATAGGTTCCTCCCAACCTGCTAGTTCACACCCGTATTGGTGGATCCCCTTTGGAGACTTGTTTAGGCCCTACAACCGAGCTAATGTCATATAACTGAATCTCAATTTAGACTCGCACTCATGAGTCAAGGTCTTACAACTAAACCTCAATTGTTTTAGGTTCTACAACCAAATCAAGGTTCTACAACCGAACCTAACGTTTACTCCCGCCAGAGGCTCTCCAATTGGAGACTCAATTCGACCCTACAACCGGGTGTAGGTCTTATAACTGGACCTATCGAGTTTAAAAATAAAGTGGTACCAGGACTTTTACAAATAACAACTTACTTGTCGGATTGAGCCTCGTTGATGCACGGCTTCGGATTGCTTGATCTCTGCTCTCATGTGCTTGAATGAGATCCCCTTGTGCTCCCCCGATGTTGATGCGGTTGCATCGCCAATGCTCCAGCTTCAACGATCAATCCCCTTGCATATGCTTTTCTTGAGATGACCAAGGTGGATGGGAGGTAGATTTGAGATCTCTATAACTAATGAAAATGTGTTTCTTAGAGAGTCTTACCTACAAGGATCTCATCATAGAGTATTGGATAAGAATATCAATATCAAGAACAATCTAAACTATAGAGATCAAAAGAGGAACAAGTGCATCTTCACCATGAGCTTGGAATGCTCTATTCTTGTGATGAATCACAAGGAAGATGACTTGTTTGGGTTAGGAATAAAGCTCATAAAAGGTAAGCAATGGTGGTAGCTTTTATCTCCTCAAAATCCATCTCTTGAACTAAAAAACGAATGCCCCTCCTTTTATAAATTTTCTTCCAACGGTAAAAAAACAAGCAGATTTGCGTATCTCCGATTGATCGAAAAAAGGTCTGATTGATTGAAAGTCACTTCCGATTGATCGGAGACCTGTTCGATTGATCGAAAATCTGTCTAGAGAATTCTCTGGAATAAATTTTGATTGATTGAAATCATGGTTCGATTGATCAGAAGGACCCCATCCGATAGATCGGAGGTTTGTCCAATTGATCAGAAATCTATCCAGTGGGTTTTTCAAACTTCCTGGAATAAATTTTGAATGATCGGAACATCTATCCGATGGATCGGCGTCCTATCAGAACCTATGTCCAATTGATCTTCGATCAATCAGAAACTGCTGTTTGGACTGATTTGTTTACAACAGCTTCCACTTCTTTTATTAGTCTAACTTATCATGTATTTGAAGATGTTCTAAGACTAATGATGGTGACTAAGGGTATTCCTAATTGGTCTAAGTCATCTAAGATGTTTTCGGTGTTTTGGTTCAAAGGACTAGGATCACCAAGGGCATCTCATTTACATATTCTTCTTCCTTGATGCTTCTCGTCCACTTGAATCTTCGGTCTTCAACTTGCCAAGGCTCAATTAACATTACAAGATATGGACACACGTGATTGACAAATAAGGTGCACTAGTATGCCACAAAAAAGTGCACTAACATTTTCTATTATTATTATTATTTATTCCCGGCCTGTACCCGACCCTACCCGTACCGCGACTCGTACCCGACCTTACCAGGCTCGTAACACCTGGAGATCCTGTCATGGTGTCTCAAACTTGAGACCTGTTGGTTGACAAACACGGACTCTAGTGTGGGCCACATAATCATGGGATAGGCCGTTTTTTTGTGCGTCTCCATTATTCTGGTGGCGACCACTTAATGCACACGTTGGATGGGATACAGACTACTGTAGGCCCCTAACAGGTAATAGTGTATAGGGAAGTGAATAACTAATTACAATTAAGAGAATAACCTGTAGAATAATCTTGTAAATGGGTTTGTGTTGTGTAATTCTTATCGTTATGTAAAATTGAATGCTGATATCATCGGCTGAGGGTGTTGTTATAAAGAAGACTGTTTCGAATTTTTATTTTTTTATGGTTCACTTCACACACCCCATTGTTAGTACACCCACTCACCCCAAGTAGTCACATCACAATGTTAGCCACCCCCACAATGGGAATGGATACCATGACCCCACTGTTAAAACGAGGCTATCTTCAATCAGTCTGCCACTTGAGCTATGGACCTGGGTGTGACTTTTTCGAATTTACATTCACCACCAAGGAAGCTTAGCCTCCGTAGTATATATGAATGCTTGTATCTTCAGCTCTGGATATTGTTATAAAGAAGACTGTCTCTTTGTCAGAACAAAAAAGAGAAAAGAAAAAGAATAAGCTTGTAAATCACTTTACAAGGATCAGTAGCTGCATTTGCATCGACAAATGTGTCAACCCCTTCTAAAAATGTCTGTATGTGGTTGTCCAGTGATTTTATTTATATATGTTAATAATGGTACAATGGGCCACACAAAGTCTATCAGGACCATCCAATCAAAGTTATTTTTCAACCATTTTACAATCCAATGCGAGATAAACTATTTGAATGGTCTCGATCGGTACATCATCCTTCAAAATGTTCCGTGGAAAGACGGCTGTAGGATACTCAGCTTCCTTGGCTATACAATATTAGGATTCTCAAATTTGAGCAGACTGGTCCTAAAATCATTAAATCTAGTTGACAAGGAAACCTTCCCCTGGTTTAGGAGGGAGATTGGGCGTGATGATGCAGTGGAGCAGCAAGAACCGGATATGGTGAAGCCATCTCTCTACAGTACACATGCCAGGGTGATATACAAATAGGGTCCGTCCATATATATATATATATATATATATATATATATATATATATATATATATATATATATATATATATAAGCCATAGCACTGACGGTTCCTTTCTGAAAAATCAGACAATCCTATTAATTTGATCTATAGCTATCAAACGCGCGCATGATGCAAAACAAAAATGGTGAAGGGTTACCTATACGGTGGGATGAACTGTAGAATGGATTGAGTGGGATATACACACTACGAAGGATCCCACACGCAATATGGAACCAACGATATGGGTGAGACTATGTATATCCACGCCATTGGTATCTTTTTCAGCTTAATTTAGGCCTTGGTGTCAAATTTGAAGGAGCTAGACAGGCAGACCACCCCACGGGAAACAGTAGTTATTGACCATTAAATAGGAAGGGGAGGACTTGATGAGGATGATCACCGTCTTCCTCTATTGTCAAATACCTTGAATCTATAGGGTGCTCTTGAATTCACAAGAGATCTCAAATCCACTAGAGAAAATAGATAAAAAAAAATCTAAATTTTATTGAATAATAATGAAGATGAATCATTAAAATGAGTTTAGGAGAGTTGATATAACTTAACAAAAGATCATAAAATGTAATTAATAGAGTCATAATCAAATAGGAAAGAAAAATGAGAAAACAAGTAAATCTATGTCATTCATCGATCCGTGTCGACTAGTCGACCATGAGCATCGACCATTCTAGCAGATTAGTCCATCGATCGAATAAGCTAAAAATTGTCCAAAGAGTTCAACCACAATATTTGAATATTTCATAATATTTCGATCGGTCAACCAAGGATCTCAACCGGTCTAAAATTTCACAAACTGTCTAGAGACAAAATTGGAATTTTCTGCAACTTCTGGCTGATGTTCAATTAGTCGACTAGTCTGTTCGGTCAAACTATGTTGTCTGTTGTCGATTCTTCTTGGACTTGGGCTTGGGCTCCTTTCTTTTGTCCACCATGGACATGAATGAATCTGTGACCTATTCTACATCAGTCCCCTCAATTCAAAAGTACTCATCCATGAGTTTTTTGTCGGCTTTGGTTTATGATATATGTATAGGGTCCACGACATTGAATGTGTGTGGGATCTTCATCTCATCCAGAAGATCAACAAGATCAGCATTGTCATTGATCTTATGGAGTATAGGTACCAGTCCAATATTCTTATTCTTCAACTTATTGTATGTTCTGGTCGAAAATCTCTCTTTGCATAAATGAACCATTACATTGTCGTCTACATTGAACACCTTCAGAAGCTGATGTTTGTCAGCCACTTCTATGTATTTGTCATTGGATACTTACAACTTGGCCTGAACATCAACATATATGTTCATAATTCGGTCCTCCATATGTTCTGCAACAACGCTTACGCTTGTGAGCTTGGGCAATATAACTAAATCAAGAGTATATCTAGGTACTCATCCATACACAACTTCAAACGAGGACTTTCTGGTGGAACGATTTTGCATGTTGTTAAGCTTGAATTCCGCCTGAGCCGAGGCAAAATCCAACTACTTCGACTTATCACTCGAGATGCACCATATAAGATTATCGAGTCTACGGTTCACCACCTCGGTTTGCCTATCTGTCTGCAAGGGATACACACTGTTGAACTGGAGCTGAGTATCAAATTACCTCCACAAAGTCCTCCAAAAATGACTGAGGAACTTAGTGTCGCGATCTAAAGTAATTGACTTTGGACCACCATGTAGTCGCACAACCTCTCTGAAAAACATATTGTTTACATTGGTCGCATCGAGAGTCTTCATGCACTGGATGAAGTAGGCCATCTTGGAAAACCTGTCGACCACAACAAACACCAAGTCCATTCCACGTTGGGTCTGAAGAAGACCGAGCACAACATCCATGGACAAGTCTTCCCAAGGGCTATCAGGTACTGGCAATGTTGTGTATAGACTCAGGTTTTGTGACTACCCCTTGGATGCTTGACACGTGTGTCATCATTGTACCGCCTTTTCAATATCTCGCTCCAACCGTGGCCAATAGTAACGCTCCTCCAATTGTCCTGTCCTAAGCATCCACCGAGGCCACCTCCATGAAGCTCTTGAATGACAAGCTCTAGCAACGAACTCCGTGGAATGCACAACTATTTTTTCTTGAATAAGAAATCATCCTGAATATGGAGGTCACTGGGCTAACCCTCCTATCATCTAGTCCACGCATCCTTGAAGTCATCATGTTCAATAGTTCTTTGAGGCATTCGAACACGACAACCTTGTTACTCATGATGATCAACAAGGATGCACGACGGCTAAGTGCATCAGCTACCCTGTTTTGCTGCCTGGCTTTATGTTTAAGCACAAACGTGAACTCGTACTAGAAAGAAATCCACCGAGCATGCACACGATTAATGTTAGACTGGCTGTTAATAAGCTTGAGTGCCTGGTGGGGTCTATATAGAGAATGAATTCCAACTAATTCAAGTAGTGCTTCAAATGCAACAATGCTTGAACCATTGCGTATAATTCTAGCTTGTACCCCGACCATTTCTTACGAACTACCACAAATTGCCCAATGAATGGTTTTAGAACCTGGTTCATCAATCTCATAAATGCGTTAGATGCATTCGAAAGTCTGAAGGGCATGACTAACCATTCATACAATCCCTCCTTAGTCTTAAAAGCTATCTTCTACTCATCACTCAACCGAATACGGATCTAATGGTAGTTACTCCTTAAATCCAGTTTGGAAAATAGTTTTACCCCTTCTAGCATGTCCAACATATCATCCAGCTCTGGTACGGGAAATATGTACTTTATGGTTATTTTGTTTATTGCTCAGTTGTCAACACACATGTGCCAACTTCCATCCTTTTTTGGAGTCAACATAAATGGTACGACGCATCAGCTCTTGCTTTCTTACACTAGACCCTTACGAATCAATTCCTCTACTTTTCCTTATAAAATGTCAAACTCTTTCAAACTCATCTGATAATGAGGATGATTAGGCAAGCTAGCCCCTGGGACAAGGTCTATGTGGTGTTGAATATTCCAGACGGGAGGCAACCCATTAGGAAGTTCTCGTAGTAATGGTTTCAATATCTCAAGGATATTTATAACTTCTACATCTTCACCCTTCACCACCAATGCGTAAACTTCTCCCATCTCCTTAGACTCTTCCACAGATCTCGTATAATTAAGAGAGAACGCTCCTTCACTTTAGAAGCTTCGGGTTGTTCATCCTGGCCCTCCGGGCCCATAGGGGCGAGTATTATTTTTTCGACCATCCTTGACAAAGATATATACATTATTTCGTCCTCTTTGAATGGTATCACAATCTGATTTTCATGGTCATCCGAGTAACATGTGACAAGTCTCCATGACAACTATGTCACATACTACTTGGAGCGTATAATATTTACCAAAAGAAAAGGAGATAGTGCATCGTTCAATTATCTTCATCTTGCTTACCTTCTTAATCTAGCCAATGGTGTATGGAGAATGAAGTTTTTCCTTCTTCAGTTGTAATTTCTCCACCATGACCCTAGAGACAATGTTCTCGCTGCTTCCGTTGTATATGATCACATCACGGACTTTTCAATTCACGGTACATCTTTTTCGAAAGATGTTATGTCATTGCGGGTGTACCTCGTTCGACGTATACAATAGCCGTCTCACTACTAGAGATTCACCATGATCTTGCAGAACCCAATCCGCTTCGTTCGCTCCATCATCCATTGCGTACTCAATTTCATTAATCGGCGAATCTTCCTATGCATCTTCAGTGCTCTCGTCATTAATGGCTAGGTTAGCCACTTGTCGCTGAGGACACACGTTAGACAAATGGCCCGGTTGTCCTCATCGGTAGCAATGGTCTGGCCTAAGCTGACCGTAGGGATTTAGAATCCTGCTCGAACATGGAGAAATTGTCGCTGCTTTTTGGGGTCTCGCTAGGCCGCTCCCCAAATCTTGGTTCGCTGGTGTAGGAGGTTGACGACGCCCACTTACAGGTTCTTTCCCCTTGACTTGTGATGTACTCTATGAAGGACCCAAAGTGATTGCCCTAGTCGGAGGGTAGGTGCGAGCATTGAATCGTTCTATTTGTGTCCCTGCTCAAGTGGCCAGTTTGATCACTTCATTCATTGTCCAGACGGGCTGCATCTGAACTCGATCATAGATCACCATACGCAATCCACTAATGAATCGAGCGATCAACCTGTTGTGATTCGGTCTCAGCCAAATTGTTCTGCGCTATCAAACGGTAGAATTCTTCAGCGTAATCTCTCACCAATCGAATTCCCTGCCAACAATTCTAGTATTGTTGGAACAATACCTGATTGTAATTGCTGGGGAGGAATTACGCACGCAGTAATTGTTTCATCCGTTGCCATGTGCAGATTGGTGCCTTCATCTATCATGTCCGGATGAGCTAAAGTTGTTCCCACAAGCCGAAGTGCCACCCTAAGCAACAAGCTTCACCCTTTTCTCTTCCGGAACCTCCATGTAGTCAAAGAAACCTTCGACTTCTAGTAACAAATTGAGGAAATCCTTGATGTGGAGTTGGCCGTTCAAACTAAGAAGGTTGACTTTCATCTTGAAGTCCCAATCCGTCTGGTCTACCCGATCACCGCCTCGTCTGAGATGTTAGAGGATCATGTCGTCGATCTCTTCATCATTGGATCCCACATCGTCAAGTGTGGTTATGCAATTCATCGCTAGCAACGCACCGCGAATAACATGCATGATTGCGATTTCTAGCGCCCACCGGAGGCAGATCATCGCCACGAACACTTAGTTACCCTAAGGACTTTGTTATCCAATCGATTGCAGCCTGTAGCTCTTGTATGGCTTGCTGATTCTCTAGCTGAAAAGTGATCACTTCCCCAAGTGTAGTGTTGCAATGTAGTAATAAACTCAGTAAGACCGAGGTCGATCCACAAGGACTTGTGTAGGAATTCACAAACACATCCAATAGTGTCTATTGAGAGCTAACAACCATATTTTGTATGAAATTGATGTAAGTAACAACTTTGAATTAAATTGAAGGTAAACAATTATAAAAAGGCATTAGGGGTTCAAGGATCCACTTGTAGCAATCCTTGATGTTCAATCCGTTGTGGTTTCTCATTCTCTCAACTAGAATCAATATTAAGATCTATCTAGCCGGATGATAGAGCTGTTAAACCAACAATCTGTCATATGTATAAGCCCTGTGTATGATTCACTCAATACAAGCTAGGCTGAGCATGCTTCAATTACATAGGTCAGTCCCAATTCCAATAAACTAAGTTCATAATCATGATCATCATTAAGTCCTGTCACCAGACAAAGTTAGATCATGGTTTGAACTTGAATCAAATCATATGCACAGTCCCATACATAATTCAGAAAACTAGAAAAGTAGAACTTTGATAGGAAGTCCCCACACGAAGATCATAGTACTAGAGCGTACTCCAATTCCTCGAATCATACAGGTCTAGACTAATACAAAGCAATTAAGAACTTAAGTAATTCTCCCAAACATCCATGACTCATCATAAGACTAAGAAAAACTACTTAGAACTTGTATAAACTTCAAACCATTGTTCATAAACATTAAAACCAATCTTAAAACCATCTTAGCATGAATTGAAACATCTTAGATTCACTACAAGCTTCACCTCTTAGCCCTAGCTAAGAGGTTTAGCTGTTCATGATCCAAGGAAACATGAAACAACTAAGAAAAACATAAAAACAGCAAAACAAACTAGAAGGAGCTGTGGAACTCCGAAATCCACTTCCGACGCCTCCAACCTTGCTTCAACTCTTCTGAGATACCCTAGGAACGATCCCTAGGTGTCCTTTTATAGTGGGGAGGCTCTGCAACTTCAGAAGATTCGAGAATTTGCATAAAACTTACGCACTGCGCAGAAAAAATCGGCGCCAGAAATAGAAGGTTCAAATCTTATGCAGGCGACCGGTCGCAGTGGCTGGACGACCGGTCGTGGATGCTGGACGACCGGTCTCAAAATGGCCAAAAAGTGTCCAGTGAGTTTCAGCCCAGAAAAATAATTTAAGGACCGGTCGCACGACTGGTCGTGAACAGTCCAGAGAGTTATGGCCTCTAGGTCTCCTCTATGCATGTGCGAACCGGTCCGATGACCGGTCCTTGGCTTTGGACGACCGGTTGTGGGCACCTTCTTCTGCATTCTTTCTTCTTTTCTCTGACTTCTTTCTTTCATTCTTTGACGCTTAGCCCATTTGATCATCTTTGCTTCTAACTAGCATCTTTAAGTCTTCAATTGATGCTTCCTCTCTCTCATCCCTACAACCATAAATATATGCATTAGATTGGTCTTTAAATCATGGAACCATGCATAATGAGTGATGAACTGGGGTTAGAATATGCACAATTAAGAGCTCAACAAAAAGCTTCAAGCGTTTCCATTAGATAGTTGATTCCTGGAGCACCGTCCATGAGATTGTTGCCCAACCCGTCGTTAAAAGCCATCGATCTGAAGGAAAACCTCATTCTGATACCAAATACGCAGGGGAGGACGTGATGAGGACAATCACCGTCTTCATTGATTGATAAATACCTTCAATTCACAAGGCGCTCTTGAATCCACAAGAGAAATCTCGAATCCATAAGAAAAAGAAGATAAAAAAATTAAATTTTATTGGATAATATTGAAGATGAAGCATTAAAACAAGTTTAGGAGCATTTATATAACCTAACATGAAACCCTAAAATGTAATTAAGGGATTCCTAATAAAATTGGAAAGAAAAATGAGAAAATGCGTAAATTTGTATCGACTGGTCAAATCAACCGGTCGACCATGAGCGTCAACCGGTCAACCAGATCAGTCAATCGATCAAATGGGACAAAAATTGTACAAAGAGTTCAACCACAATATTTAAATATTTTGATCGATCGACTAGAGGTCTCGACTGATCGAAAATTTCAAAATGTGTCCAGAGTTAAAATTGGATTTTTCTGAAATTTGTGTGGGTGATGTTCGATCGGTCTACTAGTCTGTTTGACCGGTTGATGTATGCTATCTTTGTCAATTCTCTGTTTGACCGGTTGCACTATGTTGTCTTTGTCGATTCTTCTCGGGCTTGGGCTCCTTCCTTCTGTCCATCATAACCATGAACGAATTCGCATCCTGTCCTACACCATCTCATGGGCCACAAAAGTTTTCGATCAACTTGATATTTGTTTTTTCTTTCATCCAGTTCTGTGACTTTATCAACATGTTCGATAGTCAATAAACATTACGATAAATTCTAGACGCTAGGACATTTTTAATGGTGGGCGTTCAATAACCACTGTTTCCTGTGGTGTGATCCACCTGAAATTTGAATCTTCTTCATTTTTGGGAAGATATCCTAAAATAAGCTAGAAAAAATTGATGGACAACATGGATATACAATGAATACATCGTGGTGGGTTGTACGGTAGGATCTCACCCACATCTCTCTGGTTCCGGGAGCGGCCAAGTCGTGCTCGTCTTTGGACCCCTCTTATCAACATTGATTGTCGTGGGAGCCTCGCCTTTTGGACTTAAATGTACCACAACCTCTCTAGACGCCTTTTATCCACATCGATTGCCGGGCAACCCTTACCCCGCCGCATGTGGTGCCCACCTTGATGTGTATGAGAAACTCTCCCTGTCCAAAGGTCAAAGTGGGTCCCACAATGGCCACAATATATTTCAATGTTGGACATTCTTTCTCATTATTTCCTATCATGTGGCCCACTTGAGCTTCAAATCTGCCTTATTTTTAGGACCATGCCCTAAAACGAGTTTGATTAACAGGTGGATGGGGTGGATTTCTGACAAGTAATTTGTGGCCTTACAAATGTTTTACAGTGAGTGTTCAATCCCAAATCTTTCATGTTCGCTTGGTGCACTTGAGCTTTATATTGGCCTCATTTTTGGGGCCATATGGAAAATTCGATGGGCAGGGTGGATTTGTCACAAACAGCCCACGGGATCAATGGTGCCCCTTTCATGTTCAGATTTCTATAAGCAACCTAAATGAAGATCTCTGGTGGGCGATGGCCAAGGATTCGAGAACGAAAGCTCTTCACCTATTCTCTGTCATCTCTCTCATCCTCGCATCAGTGGTGCATGGGATCACCGACACTCCTTTCATGGTCGTACACAAGTAGGTCAAGATGTATTCGATCTTTTCACCGGTTACACTTGAGAGAGGCTCGAGGATTCTGCCCGTTGTCTCACACTCGTTCGTCCTAGATTCCATGGTTAAAGACATGTTCAATGGTGCACTCGGCATTATTGCTAGAGGTGGGCAATGATCTGATCCAGGTCGAACATGGACCATATTAGATTGTTCGGCTGGTTGAGTGGGTGTGTTTGAACAATGTTTGAACAAACATTCGAACAGGGTGGCTCTGTTCAAACTCGGTTTGGTCTGGCCCAACCATGTTTGAACATGTTCGAACAATTTTTACGAGTTTGAACAATATCGTTGTTTTCGCTTGAAAATATTTTTTCTAGTTCACAAATTACATATCACGAATGAAAAATCACAAGGTTTAAAGTTTTTAACTAACTAAATAAAAACTCATAACATAAATAGTTAATGTTCATACTTTTGCTCACTTGAAGAGAGAAGAGTGAAGACTGAAGTGAACCCTTGACTGTTCAACATCCTTCGTATGATGAGTGCCTTCCCTGCATAAAAAAATAAAATGGTGAATCAATCTATGGAAGCAAGCATCCGATAAACATAACAATTTAATAACACAAAATAAAATAATATAACCAACATAACAACTAATTTGGTGAATCAATGCAAACACAGAACTCTTCAAAATTCAAAATAATACTTAAAATTACATTAAAAATAACAAAATTAAGATTCGACTATCAAGTTTCAAGAATAGTACTGAAACGAAAAATCACCTATTCATGCAATTGCAGTCTCGCCTTGATTTTCGCAATCATAATCTTCCTCGTCCTCATCAAAACTATTGCCTCTCCAAACTAGATACAACCAATCTTGTACACATATCAGGACTTCAATTGTTTTTGGCATAAGTGAGCTTTGGTGCTTGCTAACAACCCTACTTCCAGTACTAAAGCCAGATTCTGATACCACAGTCGAAATTAGAATTGACAATATATCTCATGCCATCATCGCTAATATTGAGTATTTTGTTTCAACTTGTTTCATCTTCCACCAATTCAACACATTAAAATCTGTAGAAGGATACTTGATAATCAGGGTTTTTAAGATATATTTCTAATTCTGATTCTGTTGTTTGCTCATTTGTTTCTTCTTATTTATGAAGGATATGAAATCATCATGCTCATCTTTAATATTAGAACTCGAACCAATATGAAATCCAGTTTCGTTGTTTTGGTTTCTATTTTAATCCAAAATACCAACATAAATATCAGTACAACTCATCAACTACCTCACGAACATAAAAAATCTCTGCTCTTGCCCGTTCTGAAGAATAAATCTTGGGGAAACAGTATCTAACCAGTGTCATCTTGTATCATGGATCAAGGACAACTGCAATGGCCATAAAAAAAATGGCATTCAGACCAATACTTATCAAATTTTGACCTTATTCGTGATGCCATTAGTTGGAGATATTTTGAACCATCATAAACCTTTTTTTTAAAGCTTATTTTATCTTCCAAACTTTCGGAAGAAATAAATTTACTGTAGAATATTTATTCCTAGGAAATATCTTAGTACATTGATAAAAAAAAAAAACCTTAAGGAATTTATGTACCTCTTCTGCCTTTGACCAATCAACTATGACAACTTCTTTCATGCTCTGAATAATGGAGGAATGTTTGTCTTAGCTCTAGAGTCATGCCCAACATCTCATATGTTGAATTCCAGCGCATGCATACATCTAATTTGAGCATTTTCTGAGATTTTAAACTCTAAGCGCTGGACAATTCCATTCCACATACTTATTTTTGAAGGTGATGCCCTTATGAATTTAACACTCTCTCTTATATATATTCTCAATCGTCAGGTCAATCGCTTTAAGTCCTTCTTATACAATCAAGTTCGGTATGTGTGCATAATGTATGCCATTAGATGATGCCCTTATGAAAATGAGATGTGAATGACTAGCATGGAAGAGGGAGTAGGATGGTACTGGGAGATGGCATGGAAGGTATGGGCTCTCTTGACTTTGTGGTGAGGGAGATCTCTCTCTATGACTTTGTCTGAAAATATTGCTCTCATCTTTTCAAAATAGTAAAAAAATGATTTATATTTTATAAATATATAAATGGCATAAAAATTCATCATAAAAAATAAATTTTCATCAGCTAGATTGTGTTAGTTGTAACCATAGTTAATCTTATCAAGATGGGCCCCACTTGCCATGTGTCATTTTATGATCTCTCTCTCTCTCTCTCTCTCTCTCTCTCTCTCTCTCTCTCTCTCTATATATATATATATATATATATATATATATATATATATATATATATATATATATATATATATATATATAACCAAGTCAAACGAGTGTATTTGAACACGAAGACTTTCTATTCGAATGGAGTTTTAACGAGTTGATCTGAGTCAATCCGAATGATCAAACTCGGTTTGTGTCCAGCTCTAATTATTGCCTCTACTGTTGCACACATGCAACACCTACCTGATACCGCGCGTGTACTACTGGAAAACCCCCGTGAGCCCCAAAATGAGGTATGTGTCTCATCCACGCAGTTCATCTATTTTGTATCACTATTTTAGGCCTGAGCCAAAAGAAAAAAGAAAAAAAAAGAAAAAAGAGGCTGACTCAAATCTCAGGTATATACATTAGAGGAAAACAACATTGATTGAGCACCTCCCATTAAAAACTTCGTAGGCCCAGTGTAATGTTTATCTGCCATCCAACCTGTTGCTTACACCATACAGACCTGGATGAAGGGAAAACAGAAATATCAGCTTATTATTATGGCACCTAAAAAGTTTTTAATGGTGGAATCACCACTGTTTCCTGTGGTGTTGCCAACCTGAGATTTGGATTTGGCTCGTTTTTGAGATTATGCCCAAAAATGAGTTGGCAAAATGGATGGATGGCGTGGATAAAACCCATACATCGTGATAGCCCACAGATCACCGTCCAGCTAGCCTCGTATGTAATCTGCGTCCCATGCAGAGATGTTCATGTGGACCCCACCACATGCGTCATCGACGTTCATGCTTGGACAGACAATAATGGAGGAGGGTCATTTGGCAAATGTAAAACTTTGAGAAGAGGTCGAGCAGTAATATGTGCGCTCAAATGGGTTTAAAACTGGCTTTATGCCAGTTCACGGGTCCACCTGTGTTTTAAGAAATAGTTAAAAAGCAGGAGGTGTTAGGTCCATAACCTAAGGCAGGCGGCCATATGAAAAAATCCAAAAGAAAAATACTAGAAAATAAGATCTACAGAATTATTTAATATTATGTTATTAGTAATCTTCCCCAACTTATCAACGGTTAACAAGTGGGCCTTCTCTACAAATTGGAGGATCCTCTTCGAATTTCTCCCAAGAAATATCACTTCAGCCCTCTAAAACTCCCAGCAGAATAATGGACCTCCCACCAGTGAGCCTAAGGGCATGTTGGTCATTTCCTTTTCACACCATCATTCTATTTTCCATGAATGTTCCATGGTTGTTGGGATCTGCAACAATCTTCTCCAACGAGACGGATCGGCTTGCTTTGATACACTTCAAACATCTGATAACCGACGATCCTCTCCATTCCTTGAGCTCTTGGAACCATACTCTCCACTTCTGCCACTGGCAAGGAGTCACATGCGGTGGCAGCCGGCATCCTCAAAGGGTGACGAAATTGAACCTCACTGGCCACAACTTGGTGGGCCCCATATTGATGTAGAACGGGTCGCTAACTATTTCATGGCCCAGATGGAGCAAAAGAAGACCGGTCGAGGTCGAAAGTGATCCGGACCGTCAGGACCGTAAATCGGCCATATCTCACAATCCGGAATGAGTTACGGGACGTATAATATATCAATTTGGGGTAGCTCGAGCTAGTTTAGCCAACCAACCCTGCTATGCTGGGTTGCCCAAGCCGGAATCGCGAGAATCGACCGTATCGACGGTCATTAGGCTAGTTTATTTTCAGTTTTACTATTTATAGTAAG
This sequence comes from Liriodendron chinense, assembly GCA_003013855.2. NCBI lineage: Eukaryota > Viridiplantae > Streptophyta > Magnoliopsida > Magnoliales > Magnoliaceae > Liriodendron > Liriodendron chinense. Next base: position 640,899 of record ML058439.1, on the reverse strand, counting down.
TTTTAATTCGATCATAACTTTGCATTTGTAGGGTTTTAGAGTTAGTGCCCAACATGAAAAGGGCTTAGAATATTTCGTAGAACAACGTGGTTGAGGCCGTTTAATAACTTTCTATTTTTGGCCGAAAACCAAGAGTTCTAGTAGGATTGAACGACTTCTATAAATAGTAAGTTTACTATTTATAGTAAGTTGCGTTTTATAGGAGTTTAAGTTGGAGTTGGAGTCTGATACTTTGCATAGGGTTTAGTTTCCTATTTATATGCATTGTAATTTCGTTTTCATTCATTCAATCTTCAATAAACAATTATTTGGAATTAAATTCCTCTTTTTTATCTTTTCTTACTTCTCGTAGATTCGAGAAATGGTTAGGGAGACGGTGATTGACCTACCACGTCCTCCTTGCGTCATTGGTATCAGAGAGAGGTTTCTTCCTCAGGACGATGAGCTCTAATGAAGGGTTGGATCCTCATCCTAAGGACGGTGCTCCAAGGGACTATCTAACGGCGACAGCCTTCGAGGCAGCATTCGAAGCAGCACGACGGGAGAACCGGTTGATCCTGCAAGGTATACAGGCGACCCTCGACCAGATTGCAGCATCGCTAGCTCCTCTTCGAGCCCAACGCGCCCAAAGCTAATTGCATATAAATTTAAATCCGATGCTTCAGCATGGTGGGAAAATCTACAGGTTTCCCGCACCCGTCAGAATAAGACACCCATCCGAACATGGCCTCGGATGAGACAGCTTCTGAGAGCTCGATTCCTCCCTAGCGACTATGAACAAATTTTGTTCCAACAATATAAAAATTGTCATCAGGGAAATCGAACCGTTTCCGAATATCTTGAAGAATTCCAACGATTGGCTACACGGAATAATTTATCGGAATCAGAGGCACAACAAGTATCACGATTCATTGGTGGGTTGCGATTTGCAATCCAGGATCGAGTCCAGATGCATCCAGTCTGGACGTTGAGTGAGGCCACCCAATTGGCCACTCGAGCAGAAACACAGTTGTCACGGCCCCCTGCTCGACCCTATCCGGCAACACGAAATTCCAACACCGGACCCACTCAAGATACAACGTTGGCCAAAGGCAAGGAGCCTATAGGAGGGCGTCCTCAACCTCCTTCGGTCACGAACCGGGACTGGGAAAGCGGTTCCTTAAGACCTCAACGTATAGCTCCCACTACAGCGGGTTCCAGCAGGATCCCCAACCCATATGGTCGGCCAAGACCAGATCATTGTCTCCGTTGTGGCCAACCAGGTCACTGGTCGAACGCTTGCCCTCAACGCCCTATAGCACACTTAACTACGAATGAAGGCGGCGTGGAAGGTGAGTCAACAGAAGATAACCCTGAATTGGAACAGGCCGAAGAGGGGGACACAGAAGATGTCAATTGGCTGACTGAAGATCATGGGGAATCGCTAGTACTAAGACGACTACTTTACTCTCCCAGGAAGGAAGTGCACCCACAACGACATAATATTTTTCGTACAAAGTGCACCATGCAGGGCAAAATCTGTGACGTGATCATAGACAATGGTAGTAGCAAAAATATTGTCTCGAGAATTATGGTGGATAAGTTACATCTACCTATGACGAAGCACCCTACCCCTTACTCTATCGGTTAGATCAAGAAGGTGAATGAAACCAAGGTAACTAATCAATGCATTATCTCGTTTTCCATTGGTAAAAGCTATAAGGACAAGGTCCTCTGTGATGTGGTTAACATGGAAGCCTGCCACATGTTACTTGAGCGGCCATGGCAATCGGATCAAGATGTGACCCACAGTGGACGGGAAAACATATACATGTTCACCAAGGATGGTCGGAAAATTATTTTGGCACCTATGACACCAGACAAACACCCTGAAGCTTCTAAAGTGGAGGGGAACTCTCTCCTTACCATTCACAAGTTTGTTAAGGAATCAAAGGAAACGGGCGAGATTTATGCCGTTATGGTAAAAGGCGAAGAGCCAGGATCCTCTAATATTCCTCAACGCCTTAAACCGCTGCTTGAAGAATTTCGAAGTACTTGGCCTGGAGAGTTACCTGATGAGTTGCCTCCCATGCGAGACAAACAACATCACATCGACCTTATCCTAGGGTCCAGTCTACCCAACCGACCGCACTATCGGATGAGTCCGAAAGAGTGTGAAATTCTACAGGGACAGGTGGAGGAACTGATCCGTAAGGGTCTTATTAAAGAGAGCATGAGCCCGTGTGCCGTTCCAGTACTCCTTACCCCAAAGAAGGACGGAACATGGCGTATGTGCATCGATAGCCGCGTGATTAATAAAATAACAGTTAAATATCGATTTCCAATACCGCGGTTAGATGACATGCTAGACATGCTCGAGGGCTCCAAGGTGTTCACAAAACTGGACTTACGGAGTGGATACCATCAAATCCGTATTAGGCCAGGTGACGAGTGGAAAACGGCCTTCAAGACCAAGGAAGGGCTATATGAGTGGCTGGTTATGCCCTTCGGTTTGACCAACGCACCAAGCACCTTCATGCATTTAATGAACTAAGTGTTGAAGCCGTTCATTGGCCGTTTCGTTGTCATTTACTTTGACGACATTCTAATATACAGTCAGGATGAAGCGAAGCACATGACCACATCAGAAAAGTGCTACAAGTGTTGGCCGACAACAAGCTATACTTAAATCTGAAAAAGTGTAGCTTCTTAACTGATCAATTATTATTTCTGGGGTTCATTGTGTCGTCCACGGGTATCCGAGTGGACGAAGAAAAAGTTCGAGCTATTCGGGATTGGCCGGCTCCGACAAACATTCATGAGGTACGAAGTTTTCATGGGTTGGCGACCTTCTATCGTCGATTTGTGTGGAACTTCAGCAGTATCGTCGCGCCGATTACCGACTGTATGAAGAAGGGTCCGTTTCAATGGACCGAAGGGACTGAGAAGAGCTTTGCAGAAATTAAACATCGGTTGTCCACTATCCCGGTCCTGGTACTCCCTAATTTCGATAAGCTATTTGAGGTAGAATGCGACGCATCTATTGTTGGCATTGGGGGAGTCCTTTCTCAGGAGGGCAGGCCGGTTGCCTTTTACAGTGAGAAACTCAGCGACGCACGACAGAAGTGGTCGACCTATGAACTTGAATTATATGCAGTGGTTCAGGCACTGCGCCATTGGCGCCATTATCTTATTCAAAGAAAATTTATACTGTACACTGATCATCAGGCCTTAAAATTTATCAATACTCAGACTAATGTGAATCATATGCATGCTAGATGGATTTTGTTTTTACAGAAATTCACGTTCGTTCTGAAACACAAATCAGGGCAGCAAAATAAGGTGGCAGATGCACTAAGCCGACGTGCATCCCTTCTTATTACAGTGAGCAATGAGGTGATCGGATTCGACTGTCTCAAGGAACTTTATGCCGAGGACGAGGATTTTGCAGATGCATGGAAGAAGTGCCAAGAGGGGCACCCGAGTGACCTTCTAATTCAAGATGGTTTCCTCTTCAAAGGAAATCGACTTTGCATCCCGCAGAGTTCGTTACGGGATAAAATTATTATCGAGCTGCATGGCGGTGGCCTCGGCGGTCATTTAGGACGAGATAAGACTCGAGCGATGGTGGAAGAGCGGTATTACTGGCCGTAACTTGCTCGTGATGTTGGCAGGGCAGTACAACGATGTCATATTTGTCAAACCGCTAATGGACAATCTCAAAATAGAGGTCTTTACACGCCATTATCCGTGCCAGATGCCCCTTGGGAGGATTTATCTATGGATTTTATATTAGGGCTCCCATGAACACAACGCGGCATGGACTCAGTGTTCGTGGTGGTAGACCGATTCTCCAAGATGGCACACTTCATTCCGTGCAAGAAGACCTTTGATGCGATACATGTTGCGAACCTTTTCTTCAGAGAGGTTGTGCGACTATATGGGATTCCTAAGACGATCACTTCAGACCAGGACACAAAGTTCGTTAGCCACTTTTGGCGAGCCTTGTGGAATCGGTTCGGTACACGACTTCACTTCATCAGTGCTTATCATCCACAAACAGATGGGCAGACTGAGGTCGTCAACCGCACATTGGGGAATCTCATCCGTTGCCTTTCAGGTGACAAACCGAAGCAGTGGGACATGGCCCTGGCTCAAGCAGAGTTTGCGTTCAACAACATGGTAAACCGATCGACAGGAAAATCTCCGTTCTAGATTGTTTATGGGTGCGTGCCTCGTCACACACTCGATTTGGTTCCCCTGCCCAAGCTTCCGGGCATGTGCATTACAGCTGAACATATGGCAGACCGAATCATGGACATACATGCAGACGTGTGCAACAAATTACAGGCTTCGAACGAGAAGTACAAAGAAGCGGCCGACAAGCATCGGCGCGCCAAAGTGTTCGAAATAGGTGATCAGGTGATGGTCCACCTACGTAAAGAGCGATTTCCTACTGGGACCTACAACAAGTTGAAACACAAGAAGATTGGACCGGTACCGATCATTCGCAAGATCAATGACAATGCCTACGTTGTTGATCTTCCGGATGACATGGAGATTTCAAGGACTTTCAACGTGGCAGATCTGTACGAATATCATGAACCAAAGCTGGACGAGAACTCGGGGTCGAGTTCTTTCGAAGTGGAGGAGACTGATGTAGAACGGGTCGCTGACTATTTCATGGTCCAGATGGAGCAAAAGAAGACCGGTCGGGGTCGAAAGTGATCCGGACCGTCAGGACCGTAAATCGGCCATATCTCACAATCCGGAATGAGTTACGGGACGTATAATATATCAATTTGGGGTAGCTTGAGCTGGTTTAGCCAACCAACCCCGCTACGCCAGGTTGCCCAAGCCGGAATCGCGAGAATCGACCGTATCGACGGTCATTAGGCTAGTTTATTTTCAGTTGTACTATGTATAGTAAGTTTTAATTCGATCATAACTTTGCATTTGTAGGGTTTTAGAGTTAGTGCCCAACATGAAAAGGGCTTAGAATATTTTGTAGAGCAACATGGTTGAGGCCGTTTGATAACTTTCTATTTTTGGCTGAAAACCAAGAGTTCTAGTAGGATTGAACGACTTCTATAAATAGTAAGTTTACTATTTATAGTAAGTTGCGTTTTATACGAGTTTAAGTTGGAGTTGGAGTCTGATACTTTGCATAGGGTTTAGTTTCCTATTTATATGCATTGTAATTTCATTTTCATTCATTCAATCTTCAATAAACAATTATTTGGAATTAAATTCCTCTTTTTTATCTTTTCTTTCTTCTCGTAGATTCGAGAAATTATCGGTTAGGGAGACGGTGATCGACCTACCACGTCCTCCTTGCGTCACATATCTACCTACATAGCAAACCTCACCTTCCTCAGAATAATCGATCTCACAAACAACAGCTTCCATAGTGCAGTTCCTGAAGAGATTGGCCGTTTGTTCCGTTTGCAGTATCTCAAACTTAGCCAGAACACATTCACTGGAGAAATTCCAGCAAATCTGACCCACTGTTCGGAACTTAAAGTCCTTAATCTTTATGGGAATCAGCTCGGAGGGAGGATTCCACGCGACCTTGGCTCTCTATTGAAGCTCACTCTTTTAAACCTTGGTCACAACAATCTTACAGGAAGCATCCCACCTTCACTTGGAAACCTTTCGTCTCTCACTTTTCTTGCTCTCTCAATAAATAGTCTGGAGGGCAACATCCCAGAAGACCTTTGCCGGTTGGTAAGCTTAGAGAAGTTTGGCATTAATGATAATAAACTGTCAGGTAGGATTCCACTACCCCTATACAATCTCTCCTCTATTAACATTTTGGACATGGGACAAAACAGATTGCATGGAAATCTTCTATCTAACTTAGGCCTCACTCTTCCTAATCTCCAAAATCTCTACGTCTCAGAAAACCAATTCACAGGACCTGTACCGATTTCATTGTCCAATGCTTCAGGACTTGTACTCATTTCATTTGGGAGTAATAGCTTTGTGGATCCGTGCCTATGAATCTTGGAAGCCTGAAGGATCTCACTAAGTTATCTTTCAGCAGCAATCGACTTGGAATTGGGAAAGGTCATGACTTGAGATTTCTCAATTCTTTGACCAATTGCAGTCGCTTACAAGTCCTAGCTGTAAACGGTAACCGTCTCAGCGGTGTGTTGTCTGATTCCGTGGCTAATCTTTCGACCCAGCTGACATGGTTATTTTTGGGAAGTAACAGGATATTCGGAAGCATCCCATCTGGGATTCAAAACCTTTTCGGCCTAACAGCGTTGAGTATTAAAGAGAACTTTTTAACAAGTTCTATTCCCGTTTGTATTGGGAGGCTTAACATGGTGGAGGAGCTTTTCTTCAGTATCAACGAATTATCAGGAAAAATTCTGTCTTCCTTGGGCAACATCACTCGCTTGCACAAACTCTCTTTATTTGGAAACAATCTATCGGGGAGCGTACCTTCAAGTCTTGGAAACTGTACATACATGCAATTCATATACCTCCATAACAATAATCTTAGCGGTAGCTTACCCAAACAACTTTTCAGCTTTCCCTCTTTGATTCAACTCCATGTAGAAAATAACTCTTTTAACGGTTATCTGCCACTAGAAGCCAATTATTTGCAAGCTCTTGGAAACTTCACTGTTTCTAATAACAAACTGTCTGGTGAAATTCCAAGCTGGCTAGGCAATTGTCTCAGCCTAGAGTATCTCGCGTTGGATGGGAACTTCTTTCAAGGATCAATTCCTCCAATACTTAGTACTCTAAGAGGCCTTCAATTCCTGGATCTTTCGCGTAACAATTTGTCTGGGAAGATTCCAAAATATCTAGAGAATCTGACTCTGCAACATCTAAATCTACCTTTCAATCATTTCGAGGGTGAATTACCAAAAACAGGGGTCTTTGGAAATGCCAGTCAAGTCTCAGTGCTCGGAAATAGGAAGCTCTGTGGGGGCATTCAAGAATTAAAATTGCCTCCATGCTATAGCCAAGCTTCCAATAAACGGGGGATTTCTCTTGCTTCAAAAGTGAAAATCTCAGCGACTGCAGGTGTTGTCCTGTTTCTTATTTCGTTATCATGCTTCTTTACCACTCTTTAGTGGGTAAGAAAGTTGAGACGGGAACCTCTTGCTGTGCCAACTGTGGATGATCCTTTAATGAACATATCATATGCGGAGCTCTTTAAAGTGACAGATGGCTTCTCTTCTGCAAATTTGATTGGCACTGGGAGTTTTGGTTCTGTTTTTAAAGGGAGACTAGATGGAGATGGAATGGTTATCGCAGTGAAAGTCCTCAACCTTCAGCAGCAAGGAGCTCTAAGGAGCTTCATAGCGGAATGGCAAGCCTTGAGAAACATTAGGCATCGGAATCTAATGAAAATCTTAACTTGTTGCTCAAGCATTGATTTTCAGGGCAATGAATTCAAGGCTTTGGTTTTTGAGTACGCGGCGAATGGAAGTCTAGACAAGTGGTTGCACATAGATGGGCATGACTAGCCAAGGAGGAATTTAAACTTTATTCAAAGGCTAAATATAGCTATTGATGTGGCTTCTGCACTAGATTATCTACACCACCACTGCCAAGTACCAATCGTTCATCGTGATTTAAAACCAAGAAACATTCTTCTTGATGACGATATGGTTGCTCATGTGGGTGACTTTGGATTAGCGAAGTTCCTATCTGAGGTTGCTCAAACCAGCTCGCTTGGGTTGAAGGGATCTATTGGGTACATCACTCCAGGTAAGATGTTCATATATTTTCTTTAATTTGCTTTATTTTTATATATCTGTGTGTCATGAATTGCCTGTGAGTGTGACCCACCACCCTGAAATTAGTTCCTGTGAGTGGAGAGTATATGGGACCACGTTGATGTCCGTGAGAAATTACTCTGTCCACTAGTTTCGGTAGCTTACAATATTAGGAAGCAACCCGATCATTATTAAGAAAAAATATTAATAATTATTCAGATCCAAGACTCAAGTCACATGGACAGTGGGGATTAAACACTCACCATTGAAACTTTCATGAGGCCATAAAAATTGCAGATCAGGCTAATTAATATTTGGATTTTCGGTTCACCACAGTGAGAATAAGCAGATAAACAGTTTGATGGCATATAAGCATCTTGATGGGCTCCGGGAAGGCATTGACAGTGGGCATTTCCATTCTCATTGTTTGTTGTGGTGTGGAGAACTTGCGTTTTGGATCTAAGGGTCTATTTGGGACTTGGTATTAGGTGGGATTAGGGGGTATGGAATTGCATTGGGTCCCATGCAAATTCCATGATGGCCTTTAGAAACTGCAGGAAGGATAATGTAGTCCTAGAAACAGATACGGTGAGATTTCTGTTGAATTTTGAAATCCGCTACATTTGTGGGCCTCATGTTGATGCATGTGTTTTATCCACGCCATTGATCGATATGTGCCATTTACACGTGACCATCGAGTTGCATATGTATATAGGTGACTGGCATTAGTTGTGAAATCTGGCCTGCTGCCATGATCCACCGAACACACGATTCGTTTGATACAATGTTTTTTTCCAATGGAAGAATTTGATCAAGGGCGGGATGGGATGGGATGTGATGGTGAAATTACCAAGGTATTTCCAGACATGTAATCATTGCTCACTGATGGTGTTAACACTACGCCAAAATCGCATTTTTGCGACGAACCAAGTCCGTCGTAAATCGATATTAGCGACGAACTTGGTCCGTCGCATGGGCCGTCGCAGTTTATTATGTGGCAAATTCTAAACGACGAATTATGTCCGTCGCTTTTAAACGACGGATTACGTTCGTCGCTAAATTATGTAAAGCGACGGATTTAGCGACGGATATCGGTCCGTCGTAAACAATTGTTGCCACGTATATTGGTCCGTCGTTAAATTTATGGGCGACGCATTTATTTAGGAATTTTAGCGACGGTTTTGGTCCGTCGCTAAATTTTCTCAACGCCCACCTACTACGTTTGAATTTATTTTTGAATCTATTGCACCTGATAGTCATCCAAATTATTTAAAACAAAAAAAAAATTAAAACCTAACAAATCATAATCATATCATATATGAAACTTAAAGTCCTTACATTTCTAGTGAAAAATAATATTAATATTTGTTACAAATTTACACATTGAAGTGAACCATTCTCCATAGAATGAGCAACTAGGCTTTATTTTGTTCCCAATATTGAAACCAATCTCTTGACCATACGTGAAGCTAGCCTTCATTTCTAATCTTTCCTTTATAGCTACTTCCACCTCATACGTTAGCAAATCCATCAACTGGCCCACCTGCAAAATCCAGAATATAAAACATAAAGAGTATCAGTATTATAATGTAAGAACAAAAAAGGAAAAACAACAACAAAAGACAATGAAGCACCACGTATATTTCATTAGAAAAATAAATAAATTTCCTCAAACGCAACATGCCGAAGAGGAATAATTACAACATCTTGTGCTAAGCATCAAACAGATAGAGCGAATAATTACAAAGGTTAAAAATGCTTCCCTAGGAGATGGCCTCATATCTCAACAACTCTTTTTTTGTTTTTTCCAGTCATCATCATCGTCATTGAAGCCTTATACCAAGTTATTGGCTTTGGCTTGTTTTTTCAAGTCCAAATTGAAATTGATAGAATTACAGCTCAGAACCGAGAAATCCCGGATATGAATGCTAACAAGTTTTCAATCTGGTTATTTCCACTTCATTACACTAATAACTGCAGTACATTAATAAGTGCTCCAAATGCACCCTTAGAGATGCATGTATATACCTTCACATTCTCGCTCCAAATCCAAAATGGCACTGTTGAGTGCGTTTGGCTGCACTATCACATCGAATTTCACTTATTAAATTTCGATTCCCCTGTTAGCATTTGTATTCATGTTACTTAGCTTCAAGTTCAAGGTAACATAGTTAACTTCCATCATTTCCTCCTTAATTAGATAAAAAAAAATTCACAACTCAAATCATTTGGCTTTCCTATGGTAGCCTTGATTTCATCAATAAAGGTTAGATAGTTAAGACCATCAAAGAATAAATTACATAAAAGGCCAAAAGAGCAAACGTAACTGTAGTTCCATGGGATGTTTGCAATTCAATTTACCTGGCCAAATGGATGCAGCCCTATTTCAAATCATCAAGGAAGGAAGAATGTTAAGATTGTAGGAGATAAAGGTACCTTCATGATTGTGCTCAAATGATGATAATTATGATGCCCAAATGATCATCCTCGCCATACTATTGAATGCAATATGATACAAGGCCCACCGCATGCTCATCATCCTCATTATCCTACCGCAATCTTTTCATTAAATAAAAAATCAGATGCTAACATCCAAACAACATTGTAAGGGGAAAAGGAATTAAAACAGTCTCAACCAAATGCCATTCTACATAAAATCAACTTTCAAGAACTGATACCCTACAACGTCAGTTCCACAGATATGCTTTCTTCAGAAAATTATTTCAGGGCTGTCAACCAAATGGTACCTTAATTTTGGGCTTTGTTAACCACTTCCGCATTGGTGAAGAGCGTTAAACTTTCACCAACCTTTACAGACCCTCATCTGTGATCTGAAAATGAAAATAGAAATCCAAAACTGATAAGCATATAAATGTAGTCAGCATCACTGAAACCAATCTACAAGCAAGAGAAACGATAGTTACTTGGATTGGAGGTAACTTGGGTCGAAGTCCTCCATACTTTGTCTTCAGCTCTTCCTCCTATAGAATACGAAACTCCTAAAATGATCTGGATCCAAGACTCAAATGAGCCGCACTAAAGGAAAAGGCGGTAGAGAAATTCCTACCATTGAAATCTCGTTGGAGTCCATAGTGATGTTTAATGCCATTATAATGTCATTCTTGTGGTGTGGTTCATTGGAGATTTACTTGTGGCTAAACCTTGTGATTTGTCATTTGTGATATGTAATTTATGGAATGGGAAACTTTAAACCTTGTGATTTGTCATTTGTGATATGTAATTTATGAAATGGGAAACTTTAAACCTTGTGATTTGTCAAATGTGATATGTAATTTGTGAACAAATCAGTACTTACTATTTAGTAGTAGAAAAAATATTTCAAGAAAAAAAAAGTATGGCTACAAGCTGCTTTTTTTTTTAGTGTACTAATGTTGATGGACCACTTACAACCAATGTGCCACGTGTATACAACATCCTAGTCGTTGAAGACATTGACCCCAATTCAGATCACTGACCATGGAAATCGAACTCGAGTTGCTCGTGTCCCCCACCCACATGAAGTTCTGTGGTTTGAAGCTATGTGGGGCTCAGAGATTTTCCTGTGATAAATCCATTCCGTTTATCATTTTCGAAAGCTCACAATATGATAGGATTCCAAAAATCAGGTAAATCTAAAACCCAGGTGGGCCACACTACAGGAAAGGGTGAGAATGGAAACGTTTGCCTTTGAAACCTTCCTAGAGCCAATCGGGATATTTATATGCCATCCAAACCATTCATAAGGTTAGAAACGTTTGGATAATCTGAATGAATAAATATCATCCTGATCCAAAACTTATGTGTCCCCCATAAAGTTTTCAATTGTGAGCATTCAATTGTAGACAACACCCGAGTTTTGGGTCTGCCTGATTTTTGGACTCCTATCCTAATGTGAGCTTTAGAAACTGATGGACGGAGTGGCTTTCTCATGGGAACTTCCCATGTCTGTGGAAATGAACCCGAAACGTCCATAGTCTCGATTAAACGTGTGGAAAATCAATGGGTTGACTCAATGCACATGTGTGACCCATCTAGTGGGTGGATCGGACTGATTTTTCACACCCAATAATCTATAAAGGGGAGCAATCTTATTGGCGCCTTAGATGTCATATACAAGTTACACGTGGACCCATACCCAGTCCACTCACGCTAACTTAGTGGTCCATCTGAACATTCTTTTTATTTTTCTTTTCAATATTTTTAAATGATTCCCACAAAATCGTTCCTTTTCTTAGACATGTGGGAGGAGAGTTGATAAAGGTAAGGAGCATATCAAAGTGGTTGGTTTGCATTTAGATGCCATCGCACCCACAAACCTTCTTCATGACTTGCTTTCTTTCCTTCTCTTTTCCTCTTTCCTGTTGCTGTTGTTGCTATGGTTGTTGTGGTTGATCCCAAGTGAGGGGCACACTCAATTGATTGTCCATTGCTTTAGCAGATGGCCACCCCACTTTCTGTGATCTTCTTTCATTTATGCAAACTAAACTTGTTATTGTCATTGTCATCGTCATTACTACTGTTATTGACATAATCATATTACGAAGAATTGGCATTACTGATACTAGGGGCACGCATGTGTACGCAAGTGGATACGGGGGGAGAGTGACTGAAGAGACCTGGAGAGAGAGAGAGAGAGAGAGAGAGAGAGAGAGAGAGAGAGAGAGGCCCCCAAGTGATTTGACAGTGGGCGACTGTTTTCTATTTCTGTAGCCCACCTGCATTTTAGATCTACATCATTCTCGGGCTGACATCCTATGAGTGGCTTTTTCGGGTGGAATCTCAACCATACAACAAACACCAACCACATGTTAATGTTCCTAAAATACCCCTAAGTTCATAAAAAATGTCTCCTAATGTCCTTAAAATATTCAAAGTTCTCCAACATTGAGAAACTAATTGCGAGGGTGAAAATGTTTAAATGCTACTTGCGTTATAGATAGTATAGATTATGCAAATTTTCCAATTCGATGAAAGAAGATACTAGAATTTAAGGCCAAGCTGAAAATGTCACCTTAATACCAAGGGGATTGGCAACACCACGGAGGAATTCAACATGGGCACCATCCAGCTATCGAGTCCTCTCACCAACCCAAAGCATGTGAGCTGAACAATCATAATAAAGACCAGATGTCGAATCCTCTCTCGTCAATGCCTGCTCGTATGGTAGGTGAAGGCATTCATGGGATGTCCAAAATTCAGTGGTGGTCATTATGGGATGTTCGCTGGTGAGTCCAGCTGCAACCATGAATCCCAGAGCTTCATCAACTCTCTGTGCAAGTTCCATGTACCTGTTTCCAACCAGTCAAACCTTGTAGTAAGCATCAAAACCATGTTCAAATAGGATGAGTTCCTAGATAGATTTGTACATGTTTGTTCCAATTTCCAAGTTTAGAAGTTTCAACAACTTTAAAATGACTGTACAAGGTATGAAATCCAACAAATCATAAGAATGCGAGGGAGAAGCCTCGATGAAAAGCAGAACGAGCAGAGTGATTATTTGAGAAATTGTGGCATGAATCTTGTCATGTAATATTCATCAGATGAGAAACCAATCCCAACCTAAAATATAATAACTAGAAGGGTAAGCAAAAAATTGCTGATATCAAAAAAATTCTGATATATCAAGTACCTGTCTCCCTGCTCGCTGTGATCTATGAAATCAAGGTTCCACTGTGAGACTCTTTGCATCCCTGCGTATCCACCAGTGGCAAATGCTCGGAGAAGATTCAAAGTGGCTGCTGATTGGGAATAGGCTCTAATCAGCCTCTGGGGTCCGGCATCCTAGATTTTTCATCGAAGACATCACCGTTAATATTATCTCCCTGGTAGCTAGGGGAGCTTAACTCCCATCCTTGGTCTCAAATGGATCAGATCTGGGCTTTGCAAATTGGCCAGCCATCCTTCCCACCTGAGGCATAGTCAAAGAATTCAAAGACCATAAGTTGGCAAGCTCATTTGAATATCTCCAATATCAACCAAAATTCATGATTTATTGGGACATATCCCTTCTCAAACATTGGATATTAAAAATAAAAAATGCAGAATTCAAAAGTGAATAAGGGCACAGTATTGTTGGCCACGATGAATTCCAGGGGTAAATGGGCTGGCCTGGGCAAACAAAATCAATTTTTTTTTTAAATCGAGTCAAAATTTGAGCCTAACAGACCCCAGACGAGCTCATTGACAACAGTAATGAAACTCTGTTAGTTATAGGTGCATTCTCTTTTCTTTTCCAGTCAGATGTCAGAAGAAAATTTACTTGATAGTGGAATGGTAGAAAAGGATTCACGTAGCCAACCCCAATTAATTGGGATAAGGCTTAGATGATGATGATGATGTGAGAAGAAAATTTACTTGGATTCAAGAGAAGCATCATCCACAAGAACTAGGAATGCTCATGAAAATGAATTTAAAACATAAAAATAAAAACTTGAAAAAAAAAGTATCGACACAGAAGATAGCAGACCAACAAGAAATTAGATAGAGGCCATGCGGGTTCACGGATCATAACAAGAAAA